>UPTC01000169.1:0-58458 GCA_900537255.1 Acanthocheilonema viteae | reverse complement strand
TATTGAAGAGTGATATTATTTTGATATTGAGATTGTCAAAAATAAAAAATCCTCACTGTTTTGCTAAAGATAAATCACCGATAATGTGAAGTATATGTATGTTAAATTAACAAATCTTCAATCTGAAATAACGATAACGTATATCCGTTCTACGTTTATTAATAGGAATAATATCGTGTAAAGAAATAAAACACTAACCTCGTCATGTATTTAAATGAATAATTGAAATAAGCAAAACGATGGCTAAATTGTTCCACACCAATGGTTGGATTTTCATACATTAAATCACCATTAGGTACAGTAATCAACGAACGAACTATTTCCGAAATGTCTATTTCAAAAACATTTGAACAATTTGTTGATTTAAGCACCTAAATAAGAACGAATATCTTATATATTTTAATAGAACATATAGTAACTTTTTTTTTAAAATCAGAACTGAACTATCAAGTTTCTGTGTCTTTGGTGAAAACAAAAATTCCAAATTTGAAAATGAAACAAATGGGAGTTAAAAAATGAGCAAAAAAATGGTATTATAAATGATGCTAACATCAAGAAATTGTTGCAACTCCTCTCGTTCTATTTCCATTTCCCACTCACGAGCAGTTTCCAACGGTGTTGTGTCCGTTTTTTTTAGCAAATTATCTAAAATTTACGAAAAAGAATTAGTATTCATTTACAATTAAAAAAAGGAGAAAAAAATTGTATATTGCTGAAACAATTAAAATATTTAAGATCACTTAAGAAAAATACGGACTGCAACAATCACAAACATATAATCAATCTTAAAATTAAAAAAATACATATTACAATGCCTTCTTTATTGTATAGAGAAGTTACAAGTGAATGAGTGGTAAGAAATGACTGATAATTGTCAATGAAAGAGATATAATTCATTATCTTAACTATTTTGAAGCGATGACAACAATTATTTCTAGCAGATTCAAAGCAATACGTCATTACGAGCTAAGAATTCAAATATCCGAAAGTAATATTCCAATCATTCTGATAGATTTCAGAGTGATTGAAATGAAGATATTATTAGCTCATGAAAATACCTGTCTGTTCTCTGATACGCATTCTTCGCAGATAAATTCGTGATTTCAATTTCAATCCATTGGTGGATTTGTTTGCCAGTTGGACTAATTGCGCTTCCCATCCTGGATGAATATAATGAATCATACTTCGAGAGGGTAACGTAGCCTAGAAATATTATTTCTTTGTGGTTTCTGAACTTTCTTCCTTTTTCTAAAAAAGTTTTTCCATCTCTTCCATGTTTGAAACGATTACTGCCAAACAATAATTGTGAGCAAAAAATAACTGTTGTCTTGTAAATTTGAAGCAAAGCAAAAAATGAAATTGGGAAATTTCATCTTCTTTCCAACGAAATTACAAAAAATTCTGAGAAAACTATAAAGGAAAATGAAAATCAAAGGGAAGAACAAAGAAAACACCTTCACAATAGTTTCCGCACCGAGTGACTTTATAAAATTTTGTGTATATATATCAAAGGCAAAATATTTGATCAAATAATTGTACTCTTTATCACTGATCAATGGTATATCTTCCAAATGACACTCGTACAATATCTATAATAAAACGCTGTTTAATCACAAATCTAACTTGCAGTATGTTGTTAAAAAGGAAAAACAAAAAGCTTCAAGTATGAAAATGCAACAATTACAGTTAAAAAGTTCTAAATTAAATATCTTAATCATTTCTTATAGCACTTTTCATTACTTTTTTATTATAACATTATTACATGTATTATACTTGTGGTATATTCATAATATCGAAAAGTTTTTATGTATTTACACAAAAAGTGAGCAGTGAAGTATTAAATCAATTAAAATTATCTGACTTAAACATCATTTGACTTTTAACCTGTTGCTTAGCGTAACGTGTTTAATATATGGACAGTAAACATGTACATATTGACAAATATTCTCAAAAAAAATTTAAAACAATAGATGCGTATGATATTGAAATTGATGAATATGAAGAATTAAAGTATTTATAGGATGCTGTTATGAAATTTTACAAGAATGTTATAAAAATTAAGAAATGATAAATTTTTGATAATGAAATTATGATCTAACCGGTTGCTGATCAATCCTTAATGTGAATACCATTTGGACCGGAAGGAAAACCCCAACAAACATCTAAAAATAAACTTGCAGATAAAATTTCTTTTTCAATGAAATTCTTTCATTTGTTCTTATGAATAGGATTATAATAAATAATAAATAATGAATTGCGATTAGTAATGAAAGTAGCAAATAATCCATCTAATCAAAGTTAATATAATTTTTAATTGCAAAATTGAATTGATGAGATGTCATTCCTAGCTTTGAAATTGAACTTGTTAAACAGATAAATCATGTCACTTAAATCATCTAGCGAAATGATAAAGACGTTTAACTGATTTAAACGTTTCATCGCCAGCAGTTTAATTTGCTTTTTTCAATCCAAATAAGTAAATTTGTTATTCTCACCGCATGAAGAAAACACTCACATTTTCAGATATGAAGAGAATTAACATAACAAGAATGACAAATACTGCAATGAGTATTCCTCCACCCAAAAATATCTTAACTGGAACTGAAGTCAGTTCTGCACGCTTCCTTGGATAGAACTAAAAATAATTCTCTTTCTCTCTCTTTCTGAAAGTTATTCTAGCGAAATATTTTAAAAATACTCAAATTACTACGCTATATGATTGCATTCGGACACCGCGCGAAAAGATGGAAATTTAGACCAAGAAACTGTAGTGCACTGGAAAATTTGCTGAACTTTTTCCATAAGTCATTTTCTGGATTGCAGTTTTAGCAAGAGTGTAATGTATTACTGGAATTCCCAGTGAATTTAATAGTACTGTATGGGAAAGTAATCATTTCAAGTAAGTTAACTTATACAAGTATGCGATTTAATATAATTAAAGTATTATCGATATAAATTAATATAGAAGCAAAATAAAATGAATTAAGACCGCTTCGAGCTTTCGCATGCCTTTGATAAAATATAAATAATAATTAATTGTCTTCAGAATATAGAAATCTAATAGAGTTAAAGTTGTTGATGTAAATGTCCAATCAAGAATTGTTGCTATTTCAAAGACTGGAACGGTGTAAAAATATCTGAAAAAGAAGTGATGGAAAATTTCTCACTGATACGAACTATATGTTACAACTTGAGATAAATATATGAATTTGGTGCAGTATCCACAAATGTAATGTGGAATTCTTCCCTACAATCTTTTTCATTTCAATAATCATTCACTACATTTAAAAGTTTTCCTCTCCCATAATGTAATCTAAGTATACTGGACGGAATATGAAAAGCGTTTTAGCATATAAAATTAAACGATCGGAAAAATTATTTCATCAATAATCTGAACTGTAAAAAACGGATATAACGAAAAGGAGGGAGAATATCTTACAAGATGACAGATTCTTTATGTTAATTGTGTAGCATAACTAGGAAAGACGAAATAGAGAGACACAAAATAATTTCACTAATTAATCATTGACAAATATTTCGATGTCTGAAAAATATCAATGCAACAAACCCGACATATAAGGCCCAGCTAAATGGATTGGATTTCATCATCACGTCACCAACGATGAATTTTGGATAACCATCTCGTACTTGAAATGCACTTGAAAGCATGTGTATACCACGAGCTATGTACCAAATAAATAGACCGACCGTCATCCGATGATTCTCATCGCTGTAATTACATTGACGGAATGGGTAACGTAGTGAAACGGAAACATGTAGAACTAGTTAAGATTAGGAAGATTGTAAACTGTGATAAAGATAAATGAAAAATAAGGGAATAATGAATAATATTTAGTGACCAATAGATATACCTGAAATGTTTTGCAAAAAATATAGAGATAAGACCTAAAATCAAACTTCAAGACTTTATGAAATCATCCATGCAAATTATAGCTCCATCAATAAATTGAAAAAAATTACGTTTCTGGCGAAATTAACAATATTATAAAAATATAAACATGAATTCCAACAACTTCAATCACCAAATATACAAATTTCACTCGTATTGCTCGCTTGAGGTAAATTATTCGATCCAATATAATCTATAAAATCAAAAAAAATTCCGGAATATTAATATTTAATGCATTAATCGAGTGATTATTACAGTTCCAACAAATAGTAATAATATCAGTGATACGTTTTATTCTACAATTTTATACTCGTAATGTATATTTTAGATATTACAAAGTTTTTATTTTTACAAAGTAGTAAGAAATCTTTGAGAGATAGATTATATATAACTACTGGAATTTCATTGGAATATTTAAAATAAAAGTATAATTAATCTATTTTTTATTTTGATTTTCTTTGTTATAAAGTAGAATCAGAAGTATATGGCCTTTGGCCGATCACAGTTAAGACTGGAATTACGATAGGGAAGAGTGTTAATATTAGAAGAAAGATTGTATATTACTATGAGTTTATTAATCATAACTTCTTCAAAAATATGATTAGTTATTATTAAATTTTCAGCAAACTGTTTAAACCTGAGCGTTAAAAAAATATTTTAAATCCGAATTTACCTCAAAGATAGAACAGATAAAAAGGCCATCACTATCACATAAATCACTATACAACACGTGGATATTAGCATATCACTTTATATAAAATCTAACAATCAAAATTGTTGACAGAAAAATTTGCTTTACCATGCCAAGACTTATCATAAAATAGTAAACAAATGCATCTGGCAACAGGCTACTTTTACTCTCCAATAATGTGAATGCATCCCGTCGTGCCAAATCAAAATTGGAAAAATTAACAACCATTGTAATAAGAGCAAGTAAATCAGACAAAATCATCCACGGATAATAGTTGGACGGAGAACGTTGTCGTAATTTTAAGATATCCAATAATACTGACCATAAGCAACATTTCTTGTGATCTGAATTTTACACTTAGCATGACGAAAATATATTTCGCATGTCTTTTATCAACATATCAAATTGCATTATACATCTAAATTTCCTAATCCTAAGATTTGACTTATTTACTGATTAGCATTGCAACGCTTGCTTTTCACCGATTGACATTGAAACATTTATTTAGAGGAAGTTTCTGCATAATAAAATATTTCTGCTATATATTAGCCATTTACTACTTCAGCAGATAAGCTAAGGTTAGGTATTCTGTGCATCATCCCATAAAAATTTTATCACCGATGTTTTTATAGCTGAAGTAACTGAGAAGAGTTACTGCAGCAAGTTAAAACGACAATAATTTAGCACTTTGAATAAAGCTATTCATTTTTCGATCTGTTAGGAAAAAAAAACAAAACAAAACCTTCATTCCGTAATAATTGCATACTCGACACATACCAAAAACCATTTCGCTAAAATCACAGACAATAAACCAAATTTGTTGGAAAAGAACGATTAAATGAATGGGCGGAAATTGTTATTATTGTCCGAGAAAAACACTCAAATATTCTCTTGTTTTTTCATACTACAAAAGTTTATACTTACTATAAATAAGCATTAGTAGGAGAGTTATCTGAAGCTTACTCTCATATTATGACGATGGGTGAAGAGAGCAAGGACAAGAAGACAAAATATGACAACTGATATCGGTTCACCAGCGATACCAACAAACTGTCCAATCATCGCCATACTCCATCTGCCACATTTCATCCATTCTTTGCATACCCACGGTAAAGAAGTATATTTAAAGCAAACTGATACTATTATCATTGTCTGGAATTATTATCATATATCTTTTATTTAAAATTAAATCCTAATTCTTATCTCTTTCAAGGATTAGTCTTGCTTGATTAAAGAAATTTGATGAAATTCAATGATCATCACCTGTACATAAAAAATAGCAATAGTCCAAAGTAAACGACGTCTCTGTTCGGTGATTGCTCCCCAAAAAAAGACTAATATTGTAAGCGGAAATGTAAGTAAGCAAGCAGCTTGACCATGTGCAACAATTATTACTAAATAGCATAACAAAGCCGTATTACAAACGCAAAATGTTCCAAC
Source organism: Acanthocheilonema viteae (assembly GCA_900537255.1). Classification (NCBI taxonomy): domain Eukaryota; kingdom Metazoa; phylum Nematoda; class Chromadorea; order Rhabditida; family Onchocercidae; genus Acanthocheilonema; species Acanthocheilonema viteae. The sequence goes on along the minus strand of UPTC01000169.1, from coordinate 52,417 downwards.
TGCATTCAGTAAACGCCAAAGTAATGGTAACTTTAGCCAGCGATGATGTACTTCATTCATGTATCTGTAAGCAAATTATTGTTCATTTAAATACTTTGCATAAAAATGAAGTGAAGTTTAAATGTAAACAAATTAACACTGTATATGCGGTAGCAGTAATTCAGTACTAGCTTAAAAATTGAAATGGAAAAACAATAAATCAATTATTATATCAAATAATTAAAATTAATAGTTCCGTATTTGCCGATTATTCCCGAGTATTCTATGTGTTAATTTGCTGCAAATTATAGCATAACATAACATGATAATGCTTAATAAAATTACCTGACAATGTCTCTGGAATTGGTGACCAAACAAATCTCATTTCCAAGATTGCATTTTTCAAGCTTAGCTAAGGAATTTTGTGAAGCCAAACTTAACTCCTGAAGTGATAAGATGAAAATCTCGCATAAATTTTCATGGTGATAAATAAATAAAAAATAACTTTTGCTCAGAAATTCCTTTTGCCGCCAATTTTTGTTTTCCATTTATAATAATAAATGATATCTGAATGAAATGAAATGGAATGGAATGGAATGGAACGAATGCCTTCTGATGCTATAAATTAAAGATACCTTTGGGAGTTTCTCTAACAACAGCCTCTTTTCTTCATTGATAACGAAGCGAATGTAACGATAGCTAAGTGTTTTACGAGCCAACCAAAGAGCACAGACAGAGAGCAAAGCGGAGATTGTAATGTATGGAGTCTAAAAAAGTAAAAAATAATAGAGAAGCTAAAATATGTTGAAACTATCCATGAAAGTATCATCAGTTTGGTTTAATTTCTGCAATAAATTTTTCAAGTTGAAAAATTTTAATTTTTGGCAAAAGTATTAACCTGAGTTTTCTTACTCTCTTTCATCCTATCATCTTGGCTAGTTGACGTAGACCTATAATTAAAACACCTGTTTTCATTATGGTTAGATGATAAGGGTAGGAGGGAATGATCATAAAAAAAGGTTCTGCAAATCGAAATTTTCTATAAACTTAATGACCCATTAAATCGCTTGCTGATTTAGTCGAAGGTCAAAGTTGCCGCCAGAATTTGCAAATTCCGATACAATTTTAGGGAGAAAAACTTTTTAAAATGATATCAGTACTGTCGTAAACAAAGTAGCTATGAAAATATTAATTACACCAAAAACTGATCAGATGAATGAATGAATGTTAAAAGGATTTCATCAATCGCTTCTAAACAGTATGGATGAAATTGAGGAATGGAGAATAAACATTACGAATGACTGCTAAACGTTGCTTCTTCCACATTTTCTGTTGCCGAATCTACCGTATGCAATAAATTCTCGTTCCATCCACGTATTGCTAAAACATTCAAGAATAGTCTGAGTTTTTTCTTTAAATCATCGTATTTATTTGAATTTGTTTTTCAAGCACCTCAATATGAAAAAATTTTACATATTGTAGTTAGGTACTCTACAGTTGATTATGAACAAATATATATAATGGTTTGAAAGATCTGAAATTATTTCTAAAAGTTATTTTGGATTGAGAAAATAAGGATATTTGAAATTATTTTCGGTTAACTTTGCGCCGACCAATAAATCTCATTCACTATTACAAATAAGTAATTTTTACGATTAAAACTAACATTCAATAAACCATTCTCCAAAAGGTAGATTGAGTTTCGCCATTGCTCCCACACTACGTTTTATTTTGTTCAAGCGACGACGATCTTGTCGTTGATGATAGGTCATCGCTTTGTAAATTAACTGAGTTTGAAGTACCACACCTCTGAAATGCACGAGTGATCTATAAGGACTAGCTGAAATTCACTACCATCATTCAATTTTAAATGTCTTTCAAAATTTTTCATTTTACAAAACGATTCAAACATTTTCCTCTCTAATGACTGCTTTCAGAATAATGATCAAAGAAAACTTCAATGAACAAAATTTTATCAAGAATTTAAGACTATTGAAAATGCAATACGAGAAATGTAAATTTCTAAAAAAAACTTGCCTATAACATACAATTCGATCAGCTCGTATATCAATGACAGTGCGTTGAAAATGCCTAAAATCATTTCAAGCAATAAAACCGGGACATTGAATTATTCCAAATTTAAAAACTAGCAAAATAATTTGTCATTTTTCATGGAAGAGATGTATCAATTGCTTTGCTACATACCAACTACTGATCAGACGAAGTTGAAGCAAAAGAGCTGCGAAGGTCAGCACATCGAAAAGAAAGCTATTTGTACTTAATTCTCCATAGGGTGCTTAAAAACGAATAAATTTTCCATAAAAATATTTTAAACATAAAAAGTTATGATGAAACTATTATAAAAAAGAGTGAAGGAGTTTTTTTGATAAAATATATGATAAGTCATACTTAGAAATTCAGAGATTGATCACGCTGATGATCAATCTTTACTGGAAACAATTTCGGAAAACATCTTTTAAGCTGATTTATTAGTAAGTTTTCACATAAAATTATTTTTGCTGTTTTTTTTGTCTCAAAACTACTAGTTTTTACCAGCTCTTTCAGATGATGTAAGAAAGAAAAGATATACTGGTGTTATCTTCGGAAGAATTTGAAAAATAAGACAACATCACGTGAAACGACGTAAAACTAATTGAATGTTTCGTTTTGTCATATATTAAAAAATATCCTATTAATCCATCAGCGATCTGAAAACCGTCACTTCTTTATACCGATTAAAATCGCAAAATTAAGACATTACTAAAATATTTGACGGATCAGTTATCACCAATATCATGACGGATCAGATTTAGAATAGACTTTATTAATCTGAACCTAAAGGAGTTGGTGGCACTAAAAGAACTCATTGGAAGGGATAATAGGATCAGTGATGTGTAAGCAATATAATCAAAAATACTTTTGTTAAAGTACAATAAATCAGTCGGTGATAGCTAATATTGATTCAGTAACATAAAGTATCGGTAATGGAATTTATCAACTTTAATATTAAGGAGAGAAATATCCTTTTACAGAATGATAGTCTGGATTTTAACAGAATTAAAAAACAATCATACCAGCGCAGCAATACGTAGAAAAATTGCAAAAAGAAGATAAATTGTTATTAGACGCCATTTTCGGATAAAAACAGTTGGATGTGAAAGGTAAAGATCGGCACCACGCCAAAGATTGAGAAATGCAAGGATAATAAGAACCGCTGACAAAAAGATTGGTGATGAGAGACGTATTCCATCTGATAACACAAGCAATAATACAATCCAATGATAGTAGGAACATATACATCGCTTCAATTCATCCAATATCCTAAAAATATATTGGAATTGCTTATACTGAGATAATAAATATTTAAGTTCTGTAAAATCACAAATATAATGATGTAATATTGCTCACTTGACTTGAGTAGAGAAAAAATGAGGAGCAGGATTACACTCGAGAGATTCATTTCGATGAAGTGCTAATAGAATGCCATCATTTGATCCACCACCAGCACTCTCTCCTTCCAGACTCTATAATTTTTTAAAAAATTCAAACATAAAAGTACAAAATTGAAATATTAAATATAGCGCAAATCAGACTCTAACAAAGTTTTATAAAAAATATCTGATACTATCTGTTGCTTTGTGATTATAAAATTGCAGCAAATCTTATGAGAAAAAATAACGATTTTTAAAATAGAAAGAAAGAGATTAATTAAAATTCTACTTAGAGATTTTGTATAAATTCAATTCTTCTTTTGAAAAACAGATTAAGTAAAAAAAAAGAGTTCTTTTTTCAGTTGTAAAATTAAAAATTTGAAAATAAATAGCATGACTTATTAGGATCGATATTACACTCATATGATAATATTACAAGCTTACCTCAATTTTAAAATTGTAATACTGTATGATGGAGACAATAAGGTTGAGGAAATAATAATAAACAGCATATGATGATTTTCGTTGTGAACTTGCTGTATATTGTCCATTATTAATGAAAGCAAAATATGGAGCATAATCCGGATATATAGATATTCCTGGAAATTAGCTAGAAAGTATATGTTTATATAGAAATGTAGATAATAGAACTTATAAGCTTTAAAGCTTCTTTGACAATTTTTCAACAACTTAAAGCCAATTCTTATTTAAGAATCTTAAACTAATGAAACAGTTGATAGTTTACTTTTTCCTTTGCCAAATTTTTAGACTTCTCACTATCAGGGAATGAATTGATATATAATAAGAAAAAGTGATTTGACGAAAAATAACTTATTATCAATTACTCATGTCTTATGCAAAATAAATAACCCACAATGAAAAATGATCGTGAATTGTTCATTGGTTATATCATCATTTCATAATCTAACTCATTGGGACAGTTTACAAAATAACATAGTCAATCCTTACCATAATAACATTTACCAGGTATAGGACCGATATATGCAAATAATGAGTAGACAAGGACAATTAAATGATAACAGACAAAAATTAAGAATATACGTCGAACACGCCATCGATCTATTAGCAAGCAAATTACCAAGCCTATTACTGATGATAACGAGATGATATTTGCAGCCACCACTGCTGAGAGAAGAACGAGAATCATATACAGCTGAAGTTTAAGTGTTTTGAAATTGAAATTTGAAATAACATATGATATATGAAGCAATCAGCTTATTTATAAAATCATTTTATCAATTCTATAATGAATTTTCCGTCTTATTAATGTATTGGCATTATGTTATAATCCGTCAAAAGATGTTTGACTATTGGTGTATTTTTTTTATCCTGTATCACATTTAGCCCTATATCACAGCATTCTTTCAATCACAGTTTCATTGCGCAGAACTGTATTGGTCAATTACAATAATTAGCTTCACTGTACTTAAACCAATTTAGGTACTCAACACAATCTGTAAATTAAGTAATTTCCCAGTTAAGATAATTTCGGAATTCAAATATTCTGCTTTGTTGAGAAAAGTTAAGAGGCTCTCCGAATTTTTTCCTACCTAATTCCTCATCACACAGAGAAATAATGGTCAGCGAAGATAAACAAGAGCAGTCGTTATTATTTCTAAATTACTTTTAAATATTATTTACCTCATAACCAAATTTATACAGAATAAAATTTGCATAAAATTTGACAAAATGAACAATTCCACTGTCGGCATTAGTGTAGTCTACGTCCGGAAATGGTAAAACTGACAGTGATTGCTTGTAGCGTATCGCATACATTTCCTTGATGTGTTGAAAAGAAGACCGTACAGAAAGAGCACATATACAAACTATCGGTCCCTGAAAAAAAGAAATATCTTCCTCACAGATAATAATAATATTCCTGAATTAAACGATAATTTTGTACAACATTATTGGATCAATTATTGAAAACACTACGAAAAATAACGATTTAAAACGATTAATTATCAAAACGAGAATTTCAGATGAACGTAAAATAATGATGCATAAAACTGTTAGCTTGTGTAAAGAATACTGAGCAAAAATTGAAATAATATTTGAAGAAACAAACCAAGGCCGGTCTGGTATCATCTGAAATCAATCCCACCCAATACAACCATTTTATCAAATCAGGAGTGTCGCAGAAATTCGGATAATCAATGAATCCTTTATATGCATCAAATATTAGCTTAAAGAGTGTAACAGCTAATATATAATAAGTGATAAGAACACAAGCAATTCTTTTGATTGTTGTTAGCACCGGAATGGATAATAGTACTGCAACGAGGAGCATAGGTAAAGCAATGAGTGAGACCTGTAATCAAATTTCCTCTGATTTTCAACAAAAATTAATTTTGAATTAGTTATTATTTGAAAAAAAAATTATTTTATAAATCAATTTAGGAAAGGAAAGATATAAATGAAACAATAAATGTGTTATTTCAAGTTGAAACTAAATTTAATCCAAAAAGGAAGAAAAAAATAGAAGGGTTTGATACGGGACTGTTGTATAGCGTAAATACTTCATATTGCTAACATCGTTAGCAAACGTACTCTGTGAATGGCGCAAAATGCAAGCGAAAGTGCACATGAAATATTACTCAATCTTATACACGTAATTAGTAATATTCGTCCAAAATGTCGCATCATTGTAGAACAAAATGGTGTCAGATTTACTACAAAAGAAGATGCGAACATTACGATTTAAATTTTGCACAATTGAGCAAATAATTCAAAATCATTAGTATATAATGATAAAAAGTTAAGACAAGTTCTAATAGGAAAAATACCTTTGTAATTGAAAGAAGTGAGATCTATGACAGCGCACAGAGTGGTTAACAAAAATGACATGAATGCAGTCATATAATGCCATACAATATTTGGTAGCACTAAAGAGAAAAGAAAAAATAATACAACAGTACTTTCGAAATAATAACTTCAATGATAACTAAACATGGCTACAAAATTTTGATTCTAAAAGGAAAAGCTTCACGTTTACTCCGAATAAAAAAGTTAAGAATCATTCCACAAAAAACAATTCAGTAGTTCATTTAAAAGAAATAAAAATGAATTCTTCAATTGCTTTCATCTCTGATCAAAACTTGTGTTACAGTAACAAAATCTTTAAATATTCACCCTAATTATTCAACTTTTGCTGTTGTAAGATTTTATACCTGTTGAAAGAAAACAGTAAACGGAAATTTCCTCTATTTAATCATACATTAATCATATAATCATATACTAGTACAAACTTTACTCATAAGTTGCTTTTATAAGTAAAGTTTGTATTATTTAATCATATATTAATACTATATTAATACAAATTTTACTTATAACAGTTTGCTTATATACAACTATTGATTTATAATGATTAAAAAAAAACATTACCTCGGTATTCTGCAGCTAATGGAGTAAGTAGGATATCGCTACAATTAATTTCATATTTTGCAATATATCGATCGATTAACAGAATCAGATGAGTTAATGTTAATATGATCAATATATACCAGAAAAAGGTGCTACGATGCAAGAAAAAAGTCATCGATGTCTGAAAATTTTATATAACATTAATGTTAGATGGCTAATCAAAGAATAGCGATAAATAAATTTCTTTCTATCTTTTCGGATCTTCGAAATGCGCTTCTAGTTCACGAGAAGGCGCAAGTTGAAATTACCTTCTGGCTTTTGTACATTGTGAAAATTTAGACATTCCGTTTGAATAACTTTTGTAATCATTTGTCATTAAATGGAAACAACATCGAGTAGTAATTAGCACATTAAACACATGCTAAACGTGATCGACAATAAATTTAATTAAAGTAGAATTATATGCGATATTTCACTTATTTGCAACAATTTCAAGATAGAAATTTTAGATGATAATTACAATTAATAAAGAAACAGAGAAAGTAAACTGTAAGAAATGATTTGAAATTGTTAAAAAAATTACTTGAAATATGATGCAATACGTGGTGAAAAGGATGAAATAAATGAGTGCAAAAATACTCTGATTGATAGTAACTGTTGTGATACCGAACATAGCAATTGTTATTACATAGATGATACATTTTAAACTGAAATGAATCAGAGACTCCGCCATCTATCGACCAACCAACAATAAACACTATCGCTTTCAAATAATTGCGATCATTATTTATTTATTGCACTAAAAAAACCGATTAAATAATTTGTAGGATTAAATAGTTAGAAAAGAATACCATTGTTTGCAATACGAATTAAACTTGTAATCCATATGATGATAAAACTGGACATGATAACTAAGAGGATTTTAATTTAATTAAATCTGTGAGTGCATGAAATGCTGTCTAATGATATTATTATTGACATTTAATTTATCTTGAAAGATTGATGAAGTTTTAGATTCAGCTCATTTTAATTATGATTGATGTTTGTTAATGAAAATTTTAGGTTCTTTTCTATGGTTGATTCACTTGCTCCCACTCACCCCACTAAAAATTTGACGAAAAATATAACAATTCCAAATCTAATAGCCATAATAAAAGGTATGCTTTAAGGTGTTGAAAGTTTCTTACTTTATCCATATGAGTAGTGTTATTACTGCTATTACTATTACTAAGATAATATTTATCTCTTCCACTGCACTGAAACAGAACATTCCTGTAATAAAAGAGTTTAAAAATATTTGATGACCAATCAGTTTGCTCTTCGCTCCCTAATTTTATTCCAGTTCCTTTCGCATCATTTATATCATCCGAATAATATTGATGACACATCAAAATAATCTTAACAAATTCGTTTAGATAGAGTTCTCCCTGCCTATTGTAATCTTTCAAAATTGAATTCCACTTTCAGATAACCTTCACCAAGCCGTTCTTGAATTAATTACATCAGAATTTTATCAAATTAGTTCAGTTGTCTATTTTACCATCAAACGTTGGATTAAAATATTCTCTGTATCCAGTACCTCCAGAGACGATACGGAGATAGGAATGAATTTGATAACAAGTAACCTTCTTCAACTCAAGTTTCAAGAAGTTCAGGAACCTGTCTGAAACTTGACTTCATTTTGAATATCAGTCCCTCCTCTTAGACTGCAGATTTGTTAGGGGTTCTTTATGGAAGGAACTAAGAATAACATAATTTCCTGCTGCATGCTTAAAGGCCGAACTTCTTTGTTTCGAATTCCATGCCTATCCGCGTATGGTACACACAATTCAATCTATGAAATTTATTAAGCAACTGCGAGATATTCGTTCAGTAACTGTGCTATCTATAGAGCAATCATTTAGTGACCATGTTATGAAACTTCCCATTTTTAATTATCCTAATCGTTGCAGTGTTCACTATCTAATTGTCAGATAGATAAGATGAGAGAATATTTCATCGAAAAGTCTTTTATAAACAGTTATGGTTTTAAGCTACAAGTAAATTTATGGTTTTAACTGAATAAATATATCATCAATAAATATAAGAAAACAATATAAAACATGCAAACCAAAGCAAATGACAATTTAAGAAACTTCAATGAAAGATTAAATATTTCCAGTTGTCCTAGCACTTTTTTCATAATCAACAAGTTATACAATACTCGACGATATATTATAATAGTCATGCCCAACTTCATACATTCGAACTTTTATTATAATAATGATAGCTATTTATTTGGTGGGACAAGTTAAAACCTAGCAATTCCCTCAATTCTGCCATTGTTTCCTGCGCCTTTTCTTCAGCTCTCTGAGTACCAAACATCAGAATATCCTGAATTAGCTGCGGCTCTTGCAGTAGACTTTCATATTTCTCCCGAAACGGCGCAATGTGGGCATCAATTTTTTCCGCTAAACACGATTTGAATTCTTTCGTATCCAAACTGGCGCATTCATCGATCACATTTTCAATACTCAAACCAGTCGTTAAGGAATAAAGAGTTACCTGCAATACATAAATTTGAAAAAATGACTAACCTGGAAAAATTTCTTGCATCCATAAAGAAGTAGCATTAACAAGTCTACGATGCAGTGTAACAAGTGATGCAGAAGAGATTTACAATCAGAGATCTGTTAAAATATTATTTTCTGAGAACAGAATCTCTGTTAAAGCTTTTTTCCTCTTCACGTAACAAGGCTACAGAACAATTCTTATTTGTAATATATTTTTAAAAATAGAAGCAAAATTTACCAGGTTACTGATTGCAGGGCGCTTTTCCGGTTCATAAGTAATGTTGGATTGAAAATCACTCAAGGCTTTTGCACATTTCTCGGCAATTATTTGTTTTGTGTCACTGAGTAGAATGCGCGATCGATCGTTACCAGTTGATTTACTCATTTTTTTAGTCGAATTTTGCAAGCTTTTTAAGCGTGCACATTTAGCACTTATCTGAAATCTAAACTATTGCAGAAAATTTAAAAAGGCTTTGTAAAGTCCTATCATGAATTTACTGGTGAAATATTTTCTTTCTTCCGTTATTCAATTATAGCCACCCTGTCATCCAATTCAACTTTTAAAACTTCGATCTGAGAACTACCACAATATTCGAGAAAAACTACACTGGATTATTTTATAAATTACATGATGTGAAGAATGTCTTCCTGATTAACAACCTTTACTGAGGCACCGAAACTTCAGTTACGAACCTAAATCATTTTGTCTGAAAATAAAAGGATTAAATTTAACCTGAACTGGAACAGGAAAGAAATCACAACGAAGAACAGCATTGCATTTGACAGCCAAATCTCTCATTAAAAGAAGATGCTGAGTCTGGTCGTCGCCAACCGGTACATGAGTTCCTTTATATAGTAATACATCCGCTGCTTGCAAAATAGGATATAATTGAAGATTCATAGGAATGTCACCCTTCTTGAATCTGCAATCAAAAAAAATTTAAGCAAACAAACGGATTGGAATGGTTTTCTTAATAGTGAAAAATAGTGAAAAATTAAATCCGATTAACAATTGGTCAAATCTAGATAAACTTTAAATACTGTTAAAAAGGCTATAGTTACTTTAAGAAAATCTATATTTACTGTTAGTTTGTTGGATAAACAAGCAATCTTTCAAAAAAATATGTCCACAACTGCACACTACAGATTTGACAGAAAACAGTGTAGACTTATGACACCAAGATTTTCTTTAGGTGCACATTACAGTGTTAATTTTTGATACCTGCAGTGGAAAATAAAGTAAAAAAATTCCCATCTTTTCCCAAAAAATTCCCATTTGGACAAGTACAAGTTAAACAGAACGTAATCTATAAAGGTGAAAGTTAAACTTGAAATTGCTTTTAAAAAGACGAAAACGAACGCAGCAGCTTTATCTCTGTATTGTGGCATTCGAGTAAGTCTGGCAACAGTCTGTAAACTTCCCAGTATATACATCAAGTTAGCATGATCAGCCACTCTGCTCTGCTGGAACAAAATCGTCTTTTTCGGATCCAATCCACAAGCCAGCAGACTCGCAGCCATTTTTAAAATGTTATTTCTCATCTATAAATAAAATCAAATTTTAGTAGTTTGAAGTTTATATGGTAAGCCGTCTCTGGGAAACTGATGCTAACCTGTGCTTACCATGAACATGTACTAGCGATGATACATGCCTCTAGAAATTCGAGCAAATAGCAGGATAACAGAAATGGTGATGGTTTTGATTAGCGATTACTGTTACAGTCACTTTCGGTTCAAGAAGAATTGAGGGTAAAACAAAAGATTTATGCATCTAAACTTCTTTCTTTATAAATAAAGTGAGCTACATGTCACCTTTTGCTAAAATCGAGATAAGAAACTTTTGCCTTAATTTTTTTGATATAATCAAAAAAAATTGTATTGAAAAATCGCTGTGATTCACTACGATCTCATGAAAACGGTACATTTTAGTTATCTAAAAATCTAAAAACATAGTAAAATCAATTTTTATGTAATTCTCTCAGGGAAAGTGCTGACTCACTTTCAGAGGATCCATGAAACCCATTGAAATCGAATGGTAATCAGCAATAGAAAGATACATTTGTTTTGAGCGGCCATCCTGAAAAAGCGGATCACTTGCTCGTACTTTATATAAAAAGTTCCAATCATAAATGAACTAGCTGAATATGTGCGAAAAAAAACTTCAAAAGAAATAAAGAAACAAACATTTTGTATATTGATCCACTGCTGGACGAAGCCAAAATAATTACCCAAATGTGGAACTCCAGTTGGTTGGATACCGGAGACGTAAATTACTGGAAAGTGTTTATTTTCCGACTTTGCTGTAATTGATGATGCAAATCGAAAAATTCCTTTTTCAAACACCCATTTTACATTTTCGCACGGTAATTTTTTCCAAATTATAGCAGAAACATTCATAATCATTACCTTAAAAAGATTTAAAGACTAGCAGACTAAAAAACTAACAAAGAGAAAAAAAAAAACAAAATGCGTAGGACAATACTAATAAAAACCAGTTTTTCATTTCTTTTGAAAGAAAATCTGTTATTGAGAGTCTTATGAAAGTGTTGAGAACAAGTAGTTTTTTCTCCAATAAATAGAAATTTGAAAATTAAAAAAATGTCACACCAATTATAAATTCAATAGTGGTACCACTCGACTTTGGTGGAATTCTTCTCGACACTGTGGACAAAATGCTAACGCATTGCTAGTGGCAGTAAACTTTATGTGCTTTGAAATGCAACTCCAGCAAAATAGATGTCCACAGGGAATACAAATTGGTGGCCTATTGTACTGCCAACAAAGTGAACACCGAAATGAATTATATGGAAGCTAAAAAAAATTGTTAAATTCATGTTATTAGTAGCAAACCTATCACAATAAATGAAATCAAAATAAACATAATTTCATGCCAAACGTAGTCCTTTGGAAATCAATAATATTTGATGACTGCTGTTAAGATGATTATCGAATTAAAGTACTGGTTTATTTCTCAAAGAAGTTTAATATACTCGAATAATTAATATCTAAAAAATCACAAATTTAATAGCATTTTTCCCTTGAGCTTCATAAAAAACATCACTATACATATACAATAATTTACCAGATCGTCCTCTTCTTCCGATATTTCGGATTCAGATAATTGACTGAATTCAGTTTTTTCTTCACTACGCTGTCTTCTCAGTTCATCTCTAATCCAAATTGCTGCACTTGAAATTATTTGTGCAATGTTTACTACTCCAAAGAAACGGAAGTAAGACAAAGCCTGCAAAACGTTCCTCAAAATTTTTGCATTACTCATTTGGCCTTCTAGTCCAACTATTTCAGCACTAGGAATTCGGATTTCTCCTTAAGCTCTACATTTCTAAAAATGACAATTTTTAAAAGATGAGGATAAAACTGCATCGATTGACTTTTCTCAAGTTCATAATCTCAATAAGTTCCAAAATTTTATTGTACAAATCAGTTCTTCAGTATTAATGAACTTGGATGAATGAAACGATGAATGTCTATGAAATTCACCTGATAATTGGACTGTGCCCGAAATGAAACGTATTTCAAACCGACTAGACGCTTTGAAATATAATAATAAGTTCCAAACAAGTAAAATAATGCTGAATTCAAACGATACAGCACTGGAATACCACTATTTCTAGAAACGATACTACTTATTGTCTAGTCCTGTTTCCTTTAATTATCTTGAAGCTAAAAGCACGAGACAATTCATTATATGTATGAAATTTTGCTTAATTTATATAAACGAATTACAAACGACTGATCTTGAATAGGTGACCGACCTAACTGAGACAACAAGACTGAGCAGAGTTTCATGAAGATTTCTTTGTTTCTTATCAAAGAAAATTGTTTCGTTAGCGCTCAGTGAATTTTCCAATTTCTTCTGAATTATTTCGAGAACTTTTTCAATCAAGAATGGTGCTACAGTAAACAAGAGGATAAAAATTAAACGGCGTGTGAAGCGGGGTACTTTGCGCTGTCGAGCTGATAGCAAAGGCAAGATCGCGATGTACTCTTCCCCAACTGTCTGCACTGCTATAAAGTTTAAGATGTTCAAATTAAAGACTAATTTTTCGTTAAAGTTGATTAACTCGAACTGTACCAAATTCATTTTAAAGTCTTGTCCATAAAAGCTCAACTAGATTTAAGTAGAACAGCATTAAGATTTTTCCAAAAACTACTGCAGCAAAAGAAATATGTTCAACAAGTGATCTAATAAATTTTCTAAAATGTAGCAGTTAATATAAAAATATATCCTACCCTATAATATCAGTGTGATTAGATGTAAATAACACTGAAGTCAAGAAAAAATTAGAAAATGCTCAATGCGATAATGTTTCCTGGGATAGTTTTTGAAAATTAGCACGCAGCTTATTTAAAATAACTTTGAAAAAAGATTAACATTTTTCGGTACTACTAAGGGAAGAAACGAAGTAACAAAGCTGCATCGGATAATAAAAAAGACATTAAGAACCTTCACCTGATAAGAATGTGACAGCGTAATATAAAGTACTTGCTAGGATCGGATAATAATTCCAATACGAAATCCAGAACCGAGGACCTAATAAATCCTAAAAAATATCCAATTCATTAGAGAAAAGTAGAATATTTTTCTGAGAAAACAACTCTGCGAACTGGCAACTTGCACTGAAGTAAAAAAAAAAACTGTACGGTCCAGCTAATAGTGAATGATCCCTTCAATTAAAAAGTTTAAAAAAATTGACTGATTAAAGAAGCACAAAAGAATCAGTATATCCATTGCCAAAAAGTCTTCCTTATTCGAAAGTAAAAAAGCGCAGCGGTGAATTTCTAAAATTTTAATATGAACCTCCCCTAACCAAATCTTTTATTCACAAGCTTAAGCAATCGGAATGATACTTTGACAATGTGCGATAGCTCCCTTGCTAAATAATCAATTTCTTCTTCGTCACGACGTTCAGCGAGTAATATTTCACTTAAATCAGCCGTGAAAACCTTCATTCAACATTCGAAATTATTAAAACTCTCGTCAGACTCTTGAAACTTTAGCATCTGAAAATTATTAGAACTCAACATAACTCCAGGACAAAAAAAATTACATATAAGCGAGCTTCACATAATTAAATTTGTGTCAAAAATATGTAATTAAATAAGTACCGAGAAAACTCTCAAAAACTTTCCGTTCGTTGTGTTCTCCAACCAGATAGAAAACAGAATATTCATTCTGCTGATTAAAAAAAATAGCTCGAACTTTGCATCAACTTAACAATTCAAGTAAAGCGCTACAGTAGGACTATAAAACATAAGAATATATAGTATGGATAGCTCATGTGTTACTTTTATGAAAAGGCAGAAAACCGTATTAAAACTTATCTGCTGAAAGGCAACAAATACAACATGAATAAAGAGAATATAATTTGGACAACCAGTATGTTGTTGACAATCAACAATTAGTTTTAGCACAAAAATTTAATTCAAAGCCATCTCAACACTGTGTACAGTGCTATAATCAAAGTCAATAATAAATTTTTATGAAGAATTGTTGTTTTCTAGCAATGAAAAAGATAAAAAATCTCTATGAGAAACAATTTTTCAAAAAAAAAAAGAATCAAAAAGAATCTGTTATAGCAGGTAATTCCCTTCATAAATCTCTATAATTCGTCCGTAGTAATACTCATTTTTTAAAACAGCACATGAAATATGAAACCAACAACAACAAGTCGAATTATGATTTATCATTTCAAAAACCATCAATATGGAATCACAATTTTCAAACGCTTGTATAGAAATATGATGTTACAAGAATTTAACAAAGATATTTCGTGCAAAACGGCGGAGACATCATCCAATATCCACACATTTAGTAGTTGATAAATCAAACTTATAAACGCATGAAATAACTCATTCCATCCTTATTTTGTAATGGCGTTGTTCTGACTTTTCCATCGATATCCTTTAAACAGCAGATTACAAAACCGAATTTCTTATAGGAAATTAAATTTCATTCCATAATTGCAACACTCGCTTACATTCCAAAAAATTATAGAATTTCTTCCTACATAATATGCAAAATATACAACGCATATTTGGAAAATAGAATCATCAGGGGTAAGCTAAATTATCGATTATGCTTTGCTTCTTCTTGTTGATTTCCCAATTCTTTCAAACGACATGCGCAGGAAACTGACTGATAGATGGAAGAACATATTGCAAAAGACAATATTATAACCTAATAAACTTCTAATTCAGAAATTTAAAAACCATAATCAGAAAAGTAAATACCTGGAATTCGCAAAACCATTCATACCAAACACCTCGCGCATCAATTTTCCGTTCAACATGAAAGATGACCTTAAATAATTCAACCATTACACATAATAAATCTCTTCAATGCACCACAAAAACTTTAAATCTGCTATACCACAAAAACTAATCAAAGTGTTTAAATATAAACCTAGTGCTGAAGCCTTTTCGTTACGAATTTGACCCATGGAACATGTGATTGTATATGTTTGTGTGATGAGTAAAAAAAACTGTTTTCTTCTATTTTTTCTAGGAAGTGATAAAACCATTCAATCGATAAGCCTATTTCTAACTTTCTTAAATTACAATATGTTGAAAATCAAATAGAAACTTACTTCAGCACCCTTCTGTAAACAATAAAGCTGTCGAAGTGGTATAAGCGCTGGAAACCAACTAACTAAGCCTTTTGTGTGTGTCTGTGGAACAATGCTCAATTGGCAATTCCTGTAAAGTCGTGCAGTAAAATAGCCTGCGAATCCCATTAACTGAAAGATTATCACGATGAAATTTTGCCATTTTAAGTAACATCTTCAATCACAAAATCGCTAAAACTATTTGCACTCTTATACAGTATGCTTCCAACACCACAACACTATCATACGATCGTAAGAGCATCTAGAATACAGAATATAATTATCTAGCAATGCTATGCAAAGCACGAGATATCAATAATCCCGCTTTGCAAATTAATTGGCAGAGATTATATAATGATTATATTTCCTCAGATTCTCATTCCATAATTCGCACTAACGGATGGTAAATATCAATTCACGTTTATGGCTATAAGGACAAATAGTTAAGACTGAAATATAACTAGTATATATTAGTGACAAAAACATAAGAAATAAATATATCAGGAACACAAGCATGTTTAAAATTATTGGCTTTTTAGAAAGCAATTTCTCAATTAATAATGCTAAAGATATACTTCCGATTGCATGTCGATTGTGAACTGAATACAAGCACTTCGAGCATTTGATTTTCGTTCGAAGTTTGGATGCTCGAAGTTGAAAACAGCTTTGGGTTTTGCAAGCTCATAAACGGAACGCATACAAACTATATATATTTCGTCGAACTGTGAAGCTTCTGGGCATTCACTAAAAATGTTGCAAGGTAAATGTCAATTGTCTAATCAAGATAAGAATCATGGCCTATTTTATCCAACACAATGATAAACACGAGATGAAACATTATTTCAACTAGATATATCCTTGTTTAATTTCTTCTTAATTCCTAATCTTTGTATGCTGTCATCGCCCTAACTTTTTGCTCTATTTACGAATTTAGTTCCAATTCTTCACCAAGAAATATGCAAGATCAGTAATTAAACGAATTTTTGTCAGCTATTATTCTAAATTATACTATAATTCTGCACTACATTACTGATAGAAAAAATGGAAATTAAGCAATGACGAACTACGAGAGAATACTGTTATTCTGCTGATCAAATATGAAGAAAAAAAATCATTTTTGAGACTGCGAAATAACATTCTAATCAATTAAAGCTTACTAAAGCTATGGAAAGTTCATTTGCTCTTTCTACTTGAACATCTCTTAGTTCTGCACTCCACTTTAACCAAACAATCATTCACTAAAACTAATCAATCATGTGTGGGCGTACGGTAATGCATAAGTGCCATCCTGTAATTTAACGGGTTCCAATCGTCCACGGCCAGGAAAACCTCGCTCAAAATATTTTGTACCACCGGAAGAGCACAGTACTTTTTGGTGTAAACGAACTGACTGAATGGGAGCTGAAAAACCATTCAAAAAAAGATAAAATCCAAAGAAGGAAAATTCAAAGCATTCTAATTGTGCATAAATATCAAAAGATATCAATTTTGTTTAGCTAATGTATGCAGAATTTCATAATTCTGGTCACTAAGACCTAAGTAATTAATTGATGCTATCAAGTTATAAAAATTGATTACAAATGTCCAGTGATTTAGTGAACGATTATCTTGACTGTGATATTATAGCAACCGAATGCAATTTACATCAATCCCTGCGCATTATATTCGTTAGAAGACCTTCTTCAAAAGCAGTTTTATTTAATTATAAGTATCAATAACTCCAGAAGAAAAAAGATAGGACCATTGAAAAAAATAAGATTGAAAACAGTACTGGCATTGCCTGAGATATTTTAATAAAACCAGTTATTGAGATTTACCGATGTAACTGGTATACTGCTGAGGAATGTTAATCGTGGTTGGGCGCAAAATATCCGTGATACTATCGAGGCATTCAGGAGATAGCTCATTATCACCGAAAGATCCCAATAATTCCGAAACAACTAAATCTGGGAATGGCAGCTGACCAGCTCTGACCTTTTCACCCAACCTTCGCATATCGCCTTCTATAATTTGCACTCGATCCTTCCAGCTAAAAATATAATATTGCACAGAACTAAAAAACATCAATCATGACTGAAGGAAACGATCATTTTTAGAACTATGAATGACCACAAAATAAGCTAATCTAACTAAAAAGTTTCAAGTTTGTCATGCTTTCTTGAAAAAACCAAAAGATTCAATTGAGTAATGATTTAAGAGATTTTTAAGAGATTTTAAGAGATTTAAGAGATTGCAAATGATTATTTAAGAGATTGCGTGGTGAGCATGAGCAGTAGAACGAAATTCATAAGAAAAAAATTTCAGAAGAAACACAAACGAAATACAAAAGATTCAAAAAGAAGCGAGGAAGATCTAAATTATTAGCGATTCTATACGCACCAAGCAAAATAATCGCATTTTAATTTTTGTAAAACAAGAACCAACTGATGTTTGTTCCTAAATTGTAAAGTAACAACGGCATGTGCATTTTTTTCTATTGAGTAAAGTTCAAGCTTCAGCAAGTCGCGGCGATTACAACTTTTTGCATTGAATAATTCTTCAGCTTCAATTATCATTTGCATCTATAAATAACCAACTTACTCAAAGAGCATAAATCTTAATTTAAAGTATGTATGTTATTCAACGTAAAATATCTCATGTGCTAACGCGATTCAATAAGAAAATCAGCTCACAATGAAACCAATCATTTGATGATAGTTATTCTCTAATGTTCTTAAGAACAAATGAATGCAAAGCTTACCAGGGGCCCTCTCCCTGCTCCTAAAAGATATACAACGATGTTTCGCTCCTCGCCAATTATTTTAACAAGATCCTCGATAGCGTGACATATCGCTTCACGATATAAATCATATTTCACAGAATCCTCTTCAAAAATAGCATAAGTACCCGAATCAAGATTATCCGCTAAGGGTTGCAGAGGCATCTGAAATGAGAGAAAATCCAGTTTCCATCAATCCAATAGGCTTCCTCAAAACACTGTAAAAGATATCATGAATAAATGTGCTCCAGGTTGGAATAAACCCACCTTCTACAGGTCTATCAATTTTTTCATGTAAATCTTAAACATATTTCAAATGATGGAAATTACAATGAAAGGAAATACCATAATATGTACCTGTAAAGTATCAATATACTCCCGATGTCCAAGATACTCGAACAAAATATCGTCATCCCTACCAGCAAGTGCAGCCTCTTTTGACTGAATTGCTTTTTCCTGTATCAGTTGTTTGATCATATTTACGTATTGCAATCGAAGATGCTCATCAACCTGTTCAGAGCTACTGCTGTGTATCAACGGTCGTTGTATGACCGATACGAATAAATCCATTAACAAACGACAATGCGCTCTGTAAATATCGAAATTACTTTTTTCAAAATTTTTATTCAGTCTAAGGAAATGAAGTACTCTCTTCTGCCAATAGTGCTCGGCATTAAAGAAATACTAAAGTTTCTAGTTATGTTCTGAAAGTAACAGCAGAAAGTACGTTTAGGAAGCATTACATCCTCATAATAAAAGGTACTCTTCGTATGTTTATAGGTATACTCAAATCATTCAAAGAAAGACTCCATAGGAAAAGAAAAATGAAAATTGAAACAGAATAAAGCAAAGCATACGGTGGCAGCGTACATTTGCCATACTGCCCACTAGATGTGAAAATGGATGTTTCAATACAAAATGAACATAGCGGCTCAGCATGCCAGCGCTTATATAGTCTTGGTTCCAGGAATTCATCGGCAAGATTAGGACATAGTCTCAATCCAACAGCTAATTTCTGCATCGGATAATTGGTGCAGAGATTTCGGAAATCAGCCCATATTCTCCAAATATCCCGACCATCTAGTCCACAATCCGCGACAGGAAGAAGACTTTCATCAGTTGGCAAAAATACCCAAACACTACAATATTGATCATTGTGTTCAAATCAGTTTGTGATAATTTCATTTTTTCTTAATTAAAAGTGACTATCCCATTCTACAGAATATATTTTCCTTGCTTTCTCTGCAAAAGTGAGTTGGTGATATCCCAACACGATAACAAATATTTGTTACATCTATAACACCTATATTTGACTATTAGAGAACAAAGTCTATTTATGGAAAGCTAGCAAATGAAACATAACAAAAGGTGTGACTTTTGAGCAGTTAAAGATACTTCAGCTTATAAGGGTGGACAATTTGGAATCAAAAATATATGAATTTAAACAATAATGAAGACCTGTAAGTCATATTCCGCGTCCACATCCACTTTGTTAATATTTCCGCTAATTTTGGTGAATCACGATGTTTTAGTTCCAACGTTAACACACGCAACGGCATATAAGTCATATAATTAAGCTCCTTTAAATAAAGAATTTAATGCACAGCAATTGTAAATTTGCTTGAAAAGCAAAATGGTTTTTACTGCTGCAGTTGTTTCAAAACAACATATACTGAAAAAAAACAACATATACTGAAAAAAAAAGTAAAGTGAGTTTAAAATTCAAACAGTAATGTTTTTCATCAACCTTTTCAATTTCAACGCATGATAAATCTGCCAACCAACTTTCGTTCGCATCACAATCTATCCAGTCCGATATCCTTCCTATAACATATGTTCCCCATAATTTAACATCAAGTTGCAAATCCGGCAGATCTATCGGTGGTGGAGCGCTGTTTCTAAAAACATAATAACATATTTCATTTTCCATTTTGCAGATAAATTTCCAGTGTTATGATCTAAATTACCTCCCCCGTTAGTAGTTATCACTGTTTATAAAAATGCAAGTTGAAGGAAAACAATCATTAAATCTCGAAACCTATCAGTTTTATTCACTGCTCTATCTATTTATCACATTAATAAAAAAATTTTGCAACCAAAAAGTTGAAGTTAATTCTATCAACTAAGCGACACTAATTTATCATAAAGCTAACCTAAATTGATGCTACTTCGAATGTGTATATCATTTGTATAAGTTCTCCATTGACAACAGAAAAATAAATTTCACAATATTTTTTTATGATTTGATCCTGCTAATAAATTACTCGATAATTACTAAGTTTACTGCACTTCTATCCTTCGAAGTTGTAGTTGCAAAATATATAAATCAAAAGCATTAACCTTTCAGGGCGCCATGAAGATCGTTTCATACCGCCAACTGGATAATTTATGAAATTGTAGTTTCGAGCGCCAAGTCTTGAACAGTATTCAACAATATTTGTATCATGTATACCATCACTATTTGTTGCCATCCATCCAACCAATGCCGAAATTTCTACATCGGATGCTTGCGCTACTTGCTCATCTTCGTGACACATCTGAACGACGTGCTTCAACTATGGCTCAAGTGACCAAAGTTGATTACAAAAGCCTTCTTTTCGAATCCTTCACTTCCACTTTAGCTTCACCAATGACCACTAAAAATTGTACCGAAATTATAGAATCATATTCTTCTTTCAGTATGGAATTATTTCTAGTGAATATACGTAGAGACAAGGAGTAACTCTTCATGAGTCTGACAATTTCAGTTGAATGTTACCTGCATAAAATTTTTTTTTATTGGTTTAAGTCATTCATAGAATTTATGCTCGTGCTGACCTTACCTTTAAGATCAGTGCTATAAAATTAAAGGCACACACTTCAAAAGTTTCACAAAAAACTCATCCATATGTAATTTGATTCAAACCTAAAAATAAGACATCAGTTTAAAGAGAAGTTCCAATCTAAGGTGAACATGGGTCAACCCAAAATGGGGCATGACGATTAACATGTAAAGAAAAAGGTTATAAACGACCTGCTTAAGAATGTGTATCGGACACTGGAACCTTCTGAGAAGTTGAAAAGAAACTTCAACATATCATGACAGATTAAAGGTCTTGATTAGTTCCTTTTCCACAGAAAAGAGTGAATTCATGTAGAAATTCATTTATACGTTGTTCATTTCTCTTCTACCATCTCGAAAAGCCTAATAAAAAACTCGATCACAGTGGATATCTGTAATACATTCAGTCAGATAAATTGGTTCGAAATAAGAACTATTTCGAATCAATTTATGTGAAAAAATTTAGTTCTAAAAATTTTACTCTACGAACAGAACCGATATTTTCCAAACATGTAAAGAACAGAAACATTTCTGAATTGAAGCCGAACATATAATTTTAGTGCTTCATTTACTTCCTAAAATCGTCTCATGAAATCATTAAAACAATCACTCTTGAATCATAAATATTCAATAAGCCAATCAACCAAGTATTAAGTAAATATCGGAGAACTGATGAACTGTGAGCACAATCATTATGCAAATAAAACAAAGTTTAACCTAACACATATAACAGTAAAATATTCCGCTGTTTCCCAAAGCTTACAATAATAGCACAGTGCCATCTTTACAACATAAACGAAATTAGGCTGAAGAAAAACTACTATTACTTAATACCGGGTAACAGACACTGTAATCATCAACTGGATGGACACTTCATACATTTTGCTTGGACAGTTCTTCAGCTTTTAGGACCACGTCATCGATTCCACCTTGCATATAAAATGCTACTTCCGGAAAATGATCCATTTCACCTGAAATGAAGTAAAATTAGTAGGTATAGAATAAAATACCATCCAAACTCTGGCGATACTATCACCGGATAAGACATAGTAAAAATAGTGTACAAGATGCAGTAGAAACACCATTTAGATCCTAATGGGAGAAGTGAGCACTGAGAACCATCCCACTGTAGTAAAATCTATCCCAATTACGTCGGTTAAGAAAAAATGAATTTAAGATTAACTACCTACCATACGCACTCTTGATCATATATGTATCTAAATTCGAAAACTTCGTCAAAAATTAATCGATAATTAAAATAAAAGGCTTGCAAAACTGCTTTCCAAAACGCCAAAAGTAAAAAAAAAAGATCATCAATTAATTATTAGGTGTGCTTAAGCAAGACAATTATTCTAAAAATCAAAGAAAGTTTTTCCCTACCTTTCAAAATAAGTTCAAATCCCTTGATTGTCTCTTCGAGAGTTACAAATTTGCCTTTATGTCCAGTAAAAACTTCTGCAACTTGGAATGGCTGCGACAAAAATTTCTGAATTTTCCGAGCTCTCGACACCACTAACTTATCTTCTTCTGACAGTTCATCCATGCCGAGAATGGCAATGATATCTTGCAATGATTTGTAATCCTGCAAGACAACTATTTTTGAGATTTATTGCGACAAATAAACTGCTTATAGCTTGGCATTCTATTTTTTTAGATGATCGCTCTTTTAATGAGTATCTTATCCGTCTTTAGATGCAAAAAATTTCTGCATCTTAAAAGTTATATTTTGATAAAATGAAATGAAAACTGGGACTTTAACATTCCAAATTGTCCTCATTAAAGGATAATAACATCGAAGGCTTAACAAGTAATTAAGAACCTAAAAACTAATTAGATTGGTTCGAGTTAAGAAAAGTAAAA
The DNA here is from genome assembly GCA_900537255.1 of Acanthocheilonema viteae. Taxonomy (NCBI): domain Eukaryota; kingdom Metazoa; phylum Nematoda; class Chromadorea; order Rhabditida; family Onchocercidae; genus Acanthocheilonema; species Acanthocheilonema viteae. The sequence goes on along the minus strand of UPTC01000169.1, from coordinate 29,003 downwards.
AAGTTGCCTGCAAAATTTTTTGTACACCGCGAGCAATATCATAATGCTTTTGCCCAACGATATTGGGATCCATGATACGAGATGTTGAATCGAGCGGGTCTACAGCAGGATAAATAGCTAGTTCAGCAATGCCTCGGGATAAGACAGTAGTAGCATCTAAGTGGGCAAATGTGGTTGCTGGAGCTGGATCTGTTAAATCATCAGCAGGTACATAAATGGCTTGCACTGATGTGATCGAGCCCTGAAAAAAAAGTCAAACCTAGTTTTTAATTTATCAACCAAGTTAATGGTACCAGAGAAACTCAACAGCGAAACTGTACATGTTTCAAGCTGATGATGCTAAATATGCTAAAAGAAATACTGAAAGATTTAGTTAAATTCAAGAATTTAGCTTAAGCATATTTCTGAACAATTAGCATTTCCACTCAGAATTGGCTAACAGAAAAAAACAAACCTTTTTGGTTGTAGTGATTCGCTCCTGCATGCTACCCATATCTGTTGCTAAAGTTGGTTGATAACCTACAGCAGATGGAATACGTCCAAGCAATGCTGAGACTTCAGAACCAGCTTGCGTAAATCGGAAAATATTATCGATGAAAAGCAAAACATCTTGTCCTTCATGGTCACGGAAATATTCAGCAACTGTTAGACCAGTCAAACAAACTCGCGCTCGTGCTCCTGGTGGTTCATTCATTTGCCCATATACAAGAGATACCTTAAAGGATTTTTACAAATGAATTATTGAACAATATTCTTTCGCTCTAATGTGATTGTATTTGTATATTCTTTTGAAATTACCTTTCAAGAAATTAATGATGACAATTGATAAAGCTGTTTACACTTTCTACTCAAATTTATGCAACTAACAGGCACAAAAAAGGAAGGATTGATGCTTTTAATGCAAGATGTGTATCTTTATTAACAAAGTTCTTGGAGTTGCACCGTGTGAAAAAATAGACAATGCAACTAACTTTCGAATTTTTGCCTTTTAGATCGATGACACCACCTTCAATCATTTCGTGGTATAAATCGTTTCCCTCTCGAGTACGTTCACCAACACCAGCAAACACTGAGTAACCACCGTGCGCTTTGGCGACATTATTGATCAATTCCATAATTAGCACAGTTTTTCCTACACCAGCTCCGCCAAACAATCCTAAACTTATATTACAAAGCATTAGAATATGAAAAAATCATAAAACTTCAGCATTTAAAAATATATCCTAATATTTTGGATATATTTCTAAATGCTGAAGTTTTATGATTTTTCATGTTCTAATCCTTTTTTTTTTTGAATTGCATTTGAGTTACATCTATTCAATAAAATATAAGGAGTTGAAGTTAATACTTTCGCAACAATAAGTTTTATACTATAATCGAAGAAACTGATGTTGCAGAAAGATGTGGTTATGAAAATCTTTAAATACTACCAGCAAAAATGGAGGTAATATAATATTTGTAGATATATTTCTAACATATAATTTATGCTCATTTTGACTGCACGATTTTCGAGAAACAATCATACAGCTTCGAAAGAGCAGAAATTTCAATATAACAATGCTCTTATAATCGTGTCATCACTTACTGTAAACAAACTGATAATTTTTGTAATAATTAATTTAAGATATTAAAATTGTTTTTTAGTGAAGTCAATGAAACACGATTTCGAAGATTTCGGATTAGTTAAGTAAGTCAACAGAACATCCATGAAGCAGAGTAATTTTGATATGATGATTTGCAGCATGTCTTTACTTTTTTCCCATTCTTAATCCACAAAAATCAGTTGCACATCTTTTAATTTATCTCCGTTAAATTCACTAAAAATTTGAAACAATACATATAAGATCTTGGATAAATGTAAACTCTACAAAATTCATAACACAAAATTCTTACCAATTTTACCACCCTTTGCATACGGCGCAAGTAAATCGACAACTTTAATTCCAGTCACAAGAATTTCTTGCTCCACGCTCATGTCGATGAATTCTGGTGCTTCAGTGTGAATTGGAGAAAAATGTTTGGAATTGATAGGGCCTCGTTCATCGATTGGTTCACCAATAACATTCATGATACGACCAAGCGTTTCGGGCCCAACTGGGATTTTGATCGGATCGCCAGTATCTATTACTTCATCTCCTCGAACAAGTCCTTCCGTACCGTCCATAGCTATTGTTCGCACTACATTGTCACCTAAAAAATTAATCCGTAAGTGAAACATTTCAGAACCGAAGACATGAATTAATTTTATAAGGATCTTTTAGTTGTTTCAATTAGTTCAATCGGTAGCAAGGTCAGAAATTTGTCCAACATCGGCCCATTCAATCAAACAACGACATTCTGTCTACATTATTATAAAAAGCTTTTGTTAGTCTTTTTTTTCAAGCAAAATTTTTATAGAGCCATATATTTCCTCATCTGCTCGTCCAAATCTTTCAACCTACCAAGATGTTGTGCAACTTCCAAGATAAGACGTGGTTTCCGTCCAGATACTTCAAGTGCATTGAGAATTGATGGTAGTCCCTCGTCAAACTGCACATCCACTACTGCACCAATTACTGCTACTATGCGTCCTTTCGAACCTTTTGCTGTCGGTTTCGGTGGTGTAGATACAACCTGTACAATAAAGGAAATATAAATTTAGAAATCACAAATTATGTGCACCTACTACTTCTAAAACTAATGATACCTTTTTAGCAACATCTGCAGTAACCAATACTGAGGTGGATGAATGCAATCCCATCCGGCAGTTAACTGGAATGACATTTCTTTCTTGTAAATTGACTGAAAAAAAACGGCAAATGAGTGAAAACCGATGAAAGCGCAATATCCAAACTTATTTTAATCTCTCAAAGTTAACTGAAAATTAAAACATTAGATGGAAGGTCTTTTAATAAAAAAAAAATGAAGGCAAGCAGTTCAACCTATCTCCACAAAGATTCGAATTGCAAGCAATTCCTTTCTAATTTTATTCCTCTCAAAAGTCTTCGGTTCCTGCTTTGCTGGAAAGACTCCATTATAAACAGTATCGAGAAATTTAGGAATATGAACTCGTCAATACCTGATGAAGAAGCATATGTTAGAGCAGCCACACTCCTTAATGTTTTTGGGTCACATAATAAACGCGAAACCGAGCGGTTACAATTTGTCAGAATCCTTGAAGCCATAAATCACGTCTTGAAAAAGAAAAAAACGAATTGTATTAAGTAAAACAAGCTACATAACCGACAGTGAGTAATTTATTCAAGTATTCAATTCAATTTGTTAAAATGAATTGAACACTTGAAACTGTCCATCACTCTTGCAAACAACAAAATAAAACAAGTATTGATGGATATTGAGATCTAAACAAATACGCGCAGTTTGACTCCGAATCGCTAAAATTCATAATGCTTGAGGCACTTCAAACTTCATCATACCAGTCATCACAGTAAACTCTCCTGGCTTAAAACAGTAACAAAAGAATACCTAACCTTAATTCAACACCACAAAACTCATCCCATTCCTCTCATCACCTCTACGATTTGGTAAAGAAATAAAATTCGTGAACAATGACGAAACATAAAGTTCGACCACCTCATCAAATTGTATTATGAAAATCAGCCAACGCAGTCATCAAGTACTTTTTAAAAAATTACTGAGTAATGGTATATATGAATTTGGTACACTTTTGTAAGTTTTACAGAAGTTATTTGAGCGACATTCAGCAGCTTTAATCACAACGTAATGCATACAAATAGCAAATATGTTCTTGCGCCCGAAACATGTGAAACACCTAGAATGGAAAAGAAGCAATAAGCACTGAGGAATGAATTGGATAATAAGGCTTACTGGAAATATGTATTTAAGATATAATAATAAATAAAACCGAAAGGAGCTGAGATCGAAAATGTTGACATAATATTTTAAAAATTAGTGTTTGATACAACTTAATTCTGTTATTTGAACCATCCGCACGACTGATTTTCCCGGAAAATTATGAAAAAAATGATATGCTAATTACTTTTTTCCCTATTTTATACAGTTCTTTCATCTACGTGACTAATTCTTATACATAAGATTATTTTATGTATGAGAAATCTTTAACATAATTGCAAAAATTTCTTGAGTGATAGGCAAAATCTACATTTTGACCGTGAACATAATGTCTACTATACAACTATGGAGTTTCAACATGTATCAACCAAACAAAAACAAAAATCATGCCGTAGAGGAGTGAGCAAGGCATAATAATATTGGGCATGAAATGATGTATAACATTAATAGCAGAAGGAGCAAATATTAAGACAGCAAAGCTTCTTTTTTGTGAAGCTGTATTGTGAAGCTTCTTTTCTATAGGAAATTCCAGACGAAAATTATCCTCTTATACAATAATTAAAGGTTAAAATTAGAAAAAAGCTATTTGGTATTCCCATTGAATAGCCATTATATCAAATTACGAACAATTTCATACATCAACAATTTTTGGTGAAAGAATGAAGCGAAATTAAACTTAAAAGATAAGTTAAAGAATAAAGAAAATCTTTTCAGCATACGTCCCTGAATTTCTTCAAGTCTTTACTCGAATTTCAAGACCTGCATTAATCGGTCAATTTCAACACTTCGATCCGGACAGGTTTGTTTTATCGCGTTGCTGAAATTAAGTAAGCAAATCGTACTTTTCATATTTCTGTAGGAAAATAAGAGGACGCACCAGAAATCCATCATTTCAGCACTTAGGACAATTATAAATTCATTTTTCAAAAAAAAAAAACAAAATATGTGCAATAGTGAAGATACATGAATGCCAAATCTTGAAATCCTGAGAAATGACTGCTTCTTATACGTATCTTTATATTGCCTAAAACGGAAGTGATTTTTAATATGGAGCTTTATTAAAAATCACTTCCGTTTTAGCTAATACCATGATATGTACACTTTAACATTTCATAGAGACTGAAAATGAAATCACTTACAATGAAAAAGCAATGGTTCGATGCAAATCTCGAAAGTGTCCGCGCTTTATCATTGATTCTAGTAAAAAAATCACACTGCTGATATCAGCCACTGATTGAGGGCTTTCCGACTGCAAGTGATTGCAAATGACATAAAAAATCTTGGATCAGAACTGCTTATCAGAAGTGATAACTGCTCTCAGCATGTGCATTTTCATAATCTGCACACATTTACTAATATAAAATACCCATCCGTTCCCTTTGCTTATATTTTTTTTCGATAATTATTTTTACTAAAAGCGAGAAAAATAATACAGTGACCATCATTTCGAGTATTTAAACTTCTAATACAGAAAAGTGCTTATACAAATGCCTTTTGCTGACAAAACTGTCACTTGGATATATGAAAAAATAACAAACCCGAACAGCACCTGCGAATGCCAATAGCTGATTACATATTGATTCCGTCGCCGAAACCGGTCGACGTTCGACTTTATTCGCTGCAGTTAAGATCGTATCTGAATTTACATAATAAATGAATTGCATTCTCATATTAAAAAAAAAAAAAACCAGAAAAAGCACAATTAAAAATCTAACATTTTAGAAGATGATTACTTCTAATCGTTAAAAAACATTTCAATAGTTCATAATTATCACGAGCTTTATAAGAATTGCTTTATCGCATCGCTGAATTTTAATTTTCACTATATTCTATTTTCAAAAGTTTCAGAAAGCCTATTACGGTGATTATTTTTCAATCGGGGACTTAGCTTTTTCAGACTTGAAATTGTAAATCGTCAATATTAAACTTCAGTACTGCCAATCCATCTGAAGATTTAACGATACCACATAAAGTGCCACAATTATTTTTTTCGAACAATCAAACATTTCAAAAAAGAGTTGACCTGTCAATGTTACGATTTTCTCTTTCAATACTTGCTTATTAAACGTTTCCACAGAAAGCAATGTGCAACAAGCACACAATAAAGCTGCTGTCATTTCCTGAGTCCTCCCATATAAATCATTCTAAAACACTGAATAAACATAAAGTATTATTGAAGACTAGAAAAAAAAAAGAATATATCAAGTTTAATGCTTCTGCTCCGCAGATGCTAGCAGATGAACAATCGGAAGATTTCAACGATTGTGCGATGAAAAAAATATATAAAGTAAAGAATATATAACAAAAAAAGCCTTATTTGGAAAACAAAGGCAAAAAGAGGAAAAAGTAGCGTACGAGTAGTGTTTCGATGACATTCTTCATATGTGACAATAAAACGTCCAGCATTGCGACTGACGGCTTTGTTATGAACAAAATTGTATCCTAAAATTTTAGCATCGGTGAAAACATTGAACCACAAAAGAAAACAGTTATATAAAATCAATTTATATTTATAATTAATCAACCGGAAAAGAATTACTGAAAACATTGTCTTAGACTCAATCATGCTTAGATATATGAGTTCCTTTTTTCGTACATTATCAAGAGCTCTGATATATTGATCATCATCCTTATTCCACGATTCTCGTTTCAGTCCATAGTTGGCAGATATTTCCTCCATCAAAGAGCCTTGATCATCGCTATAAAAAGGAAAATCAAATACAATATCACAAATTTCATCTGTCTCATTAAATTATATAAAGTTGGCTAATAACATGAATACTCTTTCATGTACGATTTTCAAATAAATTTCAAATAAATTTAAAGAATCGACTTCAGGAACAATATGTAAGCGCTAATCAACTTACAGTTTTCTTCCAAATTTTTTCTATATTTAATTTGAGCATCGTAATTTTACTAATTTTACTAAAATTGAAAGGAGATAGAAAGTAAAGTCCAAGAAAAAATGGATTTCGATTTCTATCTTCCTTCAATTTTCCTGTACCGAAATTCTACCTTTCGCTTCCCAAATCCAGGAACCGGATGTAGGAAAATTCTTCTTTCAATTCACCGAAACGATGTCCGATATTGTTAGAATGCAATGAAAGACGCTCCAAATGAAATCCACCGCTTGCAAAAACACGTACAATCTGCTGTACTGCATCCGCTCCTAAAGCGTTCGACGAGAAATCCAAAACCTACAAATATGAAAATTTGAAAATAATTGCGGAATTAACTTAAATACCATAGAGAGATGAATATTAAATAAATAAAATTCTCAAATTAAATCCATTGATTAATTTTGAAAGAAATTCAAATCACATAAAATCGAGAACCAGTGTCAGTGGCAGTCTGAACAGTCATTCTTTAGATAGCTGTTAAGCAGATGCCTATATCGATTGGAGTAAAAGAAAGCTATTCGATGCAATTCAGCATCATCAACAAGTCTGTGCTAGATCTCAATGATATCCTCGCATGAATTTTAGAATAAATAGTCAAGAAGATATTTCTTCCGTTATTTCATGTATGTTTTATTAATTTATAAATAATTATAAGAAAATCACAGGAGTCACCTGCCACGCATCAGGAAATTCAGTAAATGATTAGCTGAAAAATAATACCCTCAGACGTAGATGTATAGACGAGCTTAAATTTGCTGCCACTGCCAGAATTCCGTCTTCATAGCAAGTGCAAAAACTGAGATCCAGAACTTCAAGTAAGTGTAATGAAGATAACACCTGAAAATAAATTCGTTGATTCTTTGTTAAAATTAAAATGGAATTCTAACGGAAAGCTCGTTAAAAAAATATGATTGCGATAAAAAATAGATCAACTAAAAGCTGCTGCACAAATATACGAGAGGCAGTTTCGTCCGATTTTTGCACAACTTGTAATTATTAAACAAGTTTTATTATCAAAAAAAAAAAAAAAAACTTAACTAAAATTTATAAATGCCTTTTAGATCTCAGTTACTTGAATAAAGAAGTAGTTTCCAATTCCTGACAATACCAAAGCAACAAGACATAGTTTACTTACCTCAGCGACAGCAACGGCACCGGCAACTTTTAATGTATTTCCACTGAGAATGATGATTTTCAACTTTGAATTGCTTTTGAATGCATGAACGAGTTCTAACATACCTTCAGCAGTGATACCATTTTCGCTTAGGTTCACTTCTTCTAAGCTCTGCATATTCTGCAACGTATTTGAACATAAAACTGTCATTTTCTAAAAAAAACATAGCTTATTGTCCCACTTATACACCTTCATTTTCTTACGTAACTTCTCATTAAGTTAGAAGTTACATAGGAAAATGAACCCTACTAGTTTGATGCAGATGCAATATTACATTTAAAATAATTTTACAAATGATGGTTCACCCTTTTCATGCGTTCTCGCAGAACCTCTGCAATCATTCTGCATGCGCCAACGCCTATATGATTTCTACGCAAATCCAATACCTTCACAAACTTCTGCGACAATAATGCCTGGCTTACGGCTTCAGCTGCAATAAAATTCATATGCAAAGCTTGTTTCTTCGTTTATTATGCGAATTTCCGTTATTTTCTTCTTATACTTTATAATGAAGTTAACAACAGAGTTCGCCACAAAATGAGCACTGCTGGTGACTTCATAAAAATAAAGAAATAACGGGAATTAAGTAATAAAACAGCATCTACAACAGAGAGTAATCTTTCAATGTCAAATAATAAGCTTTGAAAAAGCAATCAACTCAGCACTTTCAAAAAAAATCTTCGTTGGGAAAACTTTTTCGAAATGAAAAAACCAAAGTTAAACTTGATAAAAGCTGTGCTCACCATCCTCTTCAGAATTCCACTGTTGATTTCTAAATGAAATTACTGTCTGATAGCTGTCAAGTTCCAAAGACCTGTCGAATGTAATACCTGGAATTATTTTCAAATTATCATTGCTTTCTAGCAAAAAATTTTGAATTAAACAGCAGTTCGAAGCCAATATAATACAGAAAAATTTTTGACGGAAAAAGTGAAGAAGCATTAAGTCTTGCTATCCTGATCTTAAATATTAAGGCAGTTTGCTACTGGTTACTTTGTACAAAAAGAATGATTAGAACGAAGGGAGCTGACATCTGCAACTCTTCCGCATTTCTCGAAAATATCAAAAACATATTTGAAGAAAAAAAGAATGAAACAAAAGTATTATGTGCACCGTTACTATCTTCTACTTGTTTATTATCTTCATTGTTCAATTCACTGGAGTGGCTTTCTTCCGAATAAAGTTCCTGAGAGTCGTCATTATCTTCCTCCTCTTCATCCAATCTCCCTTGATCATCACTGCAATCATAATTCGAAAATTAACAATACTTTTTATTGAGCTGTTGACAATTAGAAATAAAAAATGCGATACGACGTATATCCAAAAGACGTTAGATTAACCTACCCATTAAAGCAAGGGAATCCAAATTAAGGACAAATGCTCAGTGAATCGGTACAAGCATTATTTTATAACACATCTAAAGAGAAGATAAAGAGCAAAAGAATAAACCAATATCGCGAAAATTATTCAACAGCTTTTTATCGAAGCACAAACCTCTCTTCACCTAAATCAATAAAACTATATTTGTCACATTTCGATTTAACTTCATCAAACTGAACTCCCATATTGTTTGTATGCAACACGAGTGATTTCAAATGCAATCCTTGGTTGACTCTATCGAGGATTGTCTCGATCGCGCGTGGACTCAGTTCATTCCCCGATAAATTGATTTCCTATAACATACAACTCCAGATATTCTCTATATGAAAATCTATAAATCACATCCTTCAAGGAATACAAAAGGTATACTTTTTACTGCTCTTTGATTATTTTGGTATCTATCTATTCTGACTTTATCAAAATAGAAATTTGATACTGGCATCAATTTTATTTCAGCTTAAAACTGGTTGTTCTGTAATTTCCAGTAGAGCGCTTCAAATAACAAACAGATAATAATGAGAATTAAAGATGAACTGTATTCAATTTAGGTGTTACAAATCAACATACACCATTCAAACAAAACTACTGAAAAAAAAGAAAAAGAAAAATTCCAAATAGACCTTCAAATTCGAGTGAAATGACATCGAAATATTTCCAATTATAGCTAAAGCACCTTTGTCTCGGCACAAACAATCTCCAAAATTCAAAACTTCAAGATTCATCAAATCTTGAATTACCTAGAAAAAAATCGCAAATCTACTTAAATTTAAGCCAAAAGTTTATTAACATCAACTGGAATACCACAGATTCACCTACTGATCTACTATAATCATGAGTATCATTCCTCTTCGCAAGGATTTGTAATTTAAAAATATTTTCGAATTTTAGTAGATGTAAATCAGCCTAATCAAATTATATTTCGGATATCTTCGAAATGGAATTTTACAGTTCACTAATCTTTCACCATTTAAATTCAAATAAAAACAATAGATATTCATTTTTGAGTATCTCATATACAACAAAAAAGTGTGCTATGCTAATAAAGATTTACAGTTATATAGGTAAAAAGAATACTTGCTACAATAAATAAACAAACGCGAACCTTCGCCATTGCACGAGCTCCCGTTACTGTAAACGTGTTATCACTAAGATTTATTATCTTTAAATTAGGATTGTAACGAAATGAATCTGAAAGAGCTTCAATTCCTTTAGCTCTTATGCCATCTTGATACATTGTTATCTCTTCCAAAGAGCCCAAAACCTGAATAAAATTAGAATTCATTTCCAAATTCTCAGAATTCAAATCAAAAGCGAAGCACGGCTTTTAATTTTCTGTAAATCATGATTTCAATTGAAATTGCTCAGTTTGTTGATTACTAACAGTTCTAGCAAATAAAAAAGATTTTATCAACAATACTTGGAAAGCTTTTGCTAGAGCAAAGGCTCCGGGGTCCTCCAAACGATTCCTACCAGCAATAAAAGTCTTCAGCTGAAAATTTTGTCCATCTCTTTCTGCATTTGCATGGCATTGTATAAGTGCTTTTGCAATAATCTGAAATTTCTTAATGGGATTCGGAAGAAGCCTAAGAATAAGTCGTTAGTGATTAATTGGAAAAGTTTTTTTATGTAAATTATTTAACCGATTAACGAATAGGTCATTCACACGATTTATTCTTTACAAGACTAATGCCTTATATATAGCTATGCTAAATATAAGGAATTGGTCTACAGGTGCGTGAAAATATTCAACCATAATATGCTGTTACGAAATCTTTATACCATAAAATACTCGAAATTAATTTACCTTCCCTCCAGCGCCTAAGCCATTGTTATTCAATTTCAACACTTTTAACGAATATGCCGAAGAACTTTCAAGGAAGTCCTCAAGTCCTTCTGCACCGATTGGACCGAATGCATTGTCCGAAAGATCTAATTCGACTAATCGCGTCCCACACTTAATCATAGCACCACACAGAGAACGCTGTAAACTTCATTTCTGTTTCTTTTCAAAACATTTCAGATTTTCAAAAATAATTACAGAGTCCTTCTCCAGTACACCACCATAATACTGGAAATTTCAATAGGGAACTTGATCTGAGCAAAATATAATTGAGCAATAAATATTCCCACATAATTACTCAAAAGCATGTTTTCTTGAAGATGAGAGTTTTCTATATCAGATATATTATATATTAGTTTGAGGTGGAATAAGGAATTACAAGCGATTTTGTTCACTACTAAAAATTCTGAAATAAATTATAATCAACAACTGAAATGGAACCAGAATTGGAGGAATTTCTTCTTTCAGTCGTCCAGTAAACATATCACTCCATAATGCTCGCTGAAAGAAATCGATCGGAATTGAAGATTAAGAATAAAGAATCATATCTCTCATTCAATAAAGTAACATATCTAGGTTGAAATTTCATCGAATTAAATAACAACAATCAATCATCATTTCAAATTAATTGTGATACTACTAATTATCATCTAATTAGCATGAAACCATCTAAATAGTGAAGAAAAAAGACTAAATGTTTCGCACTTCAGCACATTTTCTTCACAACTTATTCTTTTTTTCCATAAATGAAATGCTTTCTAGTTTTTCTCTAAATTCGGAGCTGATTTTGTAATTTCAGTTAGCTAGGAAATTCGCGATCTTTATTCACGAGTCAAGAAATGGAAGAGAATTAAACCTCAATTCTAACTAACACAACGGAACAGTAATAGACTTATAAAAATGAAGTATGGGTGAGGTAGTAAGAAAGCTTCTACATTAAATAAAAAGAATAATTATTGATAAAAACAACAAGTAGTAAATGAAAAGAGTAAATACGAGTACGCATTAGCCTATGCTAAAATCATAAATGCAGAGAAATTTTTGAACAGAAAAAAAAGACTGTACTCTCATTCCCGATTTCTGCATATATTTTCAAATTTAAAACCACGAAACTCAAAGAGAGCTTCAAATTTGTATGTATAAGCATATTTCTAGCTAGGATGGGTCGAAGACTTATTCTTGCAAAAAATTATATTGTTTTCAATCGATCTAATTTTATAGTGTAAAATAACCTTCAATTCTGGATGAAATTCTAGTGCATGTGCAAGTCGCTGCCCGGCTCCAACGCCTACAGTATTACCCCGAAGTTCCAGAACTTCTACGACATCAGCATTCTTTATAACCTTCGCCATTTCTTCAGCTAAAACAAATATTGTATTGTTTCTTAGAAATACACGTGGAAACATTATTTCAGATTTCATTAGAGATTAAAATGCCCATGGAAAAGAATACACAGAAACTAAACTAGTGGCATTTACCGAATGATTTAATCAAAGTCGTAAGGAACATTCAAAAAGATGATCCTTGAAACCCATCGACTTTATGAAATTATTAGAATTGCAATACTAACATGAAATAATTCATAAAATATTAGTATGAAATCACATGGAAATCCATCAACTCTAAGTCCTAATGGTCATTCCTAATATTGACAACTCCTGCTACTTTGTAAATCCTCTCATCTACTCCCTTATGATAGTGTACCATTATCGATATCCTGGGAAGTATATGTCAAAAAATTTATAGCACAGGAAAGATGTAGCAACAAACCATCAGCTTCGCTGTCCAATTTTTGCTGTTCGTCACGGAATGAAAGCGTCCATTGGCCGTTTATTTCGACAAACTTCATTATTTCTTCCTTTCTCACGTAATTTATTAGATTTTTAGAATTGGATAAGTGATGCGATTACTCAAAGTTAATGTTAAGAGGGAATATCAATTAAGACAAAGAGGTTAAAGTTAAGAAAAAAAAAACCATAGCATAACTATGCAATTGAATGCAAATGAAGCCCATAAAAATAGAGATGAATACAGATGAAAAGGGAGTCCATCCATTATTTCTTATGGAAACGCCAAATTGTGAGACTGTATTAGGAATAAGCAAAAGAACGACTTTTGACTTCCAAAATTCTATTTCAACAAGATTAAATTCAAAGTACATAAAGACGGAACAGTTTTGCAAAGAAGAAAAAAGCATTAAAGAACTTTTAATAAGACTAAATAAAAAGATAAACGAATACTGATGAAAAAAAAAACGTCAATAAATAGAATTATCGCGGAAAAAAACATAACTCGTAAAATAAAAAATGGTCCCGTGAATAAAATCAGTAATAATGATTTTGTTCCTATTATATATGAACTATTATTCTATCTACAGTTTTGCCTAAAAATAAATGTGAAGTAAACAAAATTAATAAGCCTCTAACAGGAATGTACATTGTATATGAATATGAAAATATAAAAATTTCTCTCATCGGCATTAGAGATGCAGTCCATCGATAGTAATTAAGAAATAATTCATTTTCTTGCGTTGCATTTCAGAATATGCATATCATTATGATGAGACCATGAATCATAAATTTAATCACAGTGCCAGTCTTCACAGAACTGAAGGAAATTTGATAATAAACAATGGATATTTAACCACGTCTCAAAATGTTTTACATAATGGTGTATTGTTAATACAATATTAAAATCAAACAACCATTCATATATCTTAGTTTCTTTACATTTATTGTAAAATTATGGAGTGTGTGAAACAGTGCATAGCTTCGATAGATATATTCCATTTTGCTTATTTTTAATAAAAAACATCGTCTTATAAAGGAAGTGTAAATAAAGAAAGAATAAATTTAGCATAGAGTTATTTAAAATAGTTTAAAAAGTTATGAAGAAATAAATATCTGTCTCATTAAAATCATTCAAAAAAATCAAAGAAACCCTATTTTTGTGATGTCAGTGGTTCTTTAACACCTCGTTTTAATACTTTCCCTACTGATTGTAACTGCTGCATTCTGTTTTCAACAGATAAATTTTTTGAAATCGATGATAGAGTCTTGGGTGGAACAACTGCCACAGTGCCTGATCTGAAAATGTTTTTTAATTTGTTTGCTAAGATCTCCAGCTCCGTCTTGAAATATTCAAATGATATAGAATACCTTCCCTCCATTAGCATTCTTCCCTCACAAATCCTACCCAGAGATTTCACTGTGTTAGACAGGCAAAAAAGAGCTGTAGTCGCTACATTAATAGAAGTATTGCATAAGTCAAATTGTCATATGACTTCATGGAACAAAATAAGCCTTAGTGACATCGTATCGAATAATGTGCACAACAGATTGAAAATAAATAAAGCCATTAATAGCAATAATAATGGATATCTTTAAGATATTAAATTTTAGTTGTCAAGTAAATCATATAATTAATTTAAATTAATAAAATAATGAAAATCTTACGTTGATGATGTTTCTGAATATCTTTTAGTAGCTGTAAGAAGTACAGCTGGCATACAACTCACATCCCTGAAGAATTTTAACATGTCTCACAACAAGTGATGTAAAAATCCTAGATAAAAATGTTTAGTAAAATCAAAATAAGGGAAACTTTAATCGCAACATCATTTCTGTCTAAATGACGTAATAAAAAATACTGCAAACTAAAATTTTGCATTTTATTTGGAGTTTCAATCTTTAACCAACCGTTTAGCAGTGGCAACTACATTTCTTCCTGGTTCTTGGCCATAACTGGCTGTTTCAATGCCAAAATGTCTGCTATATTCATGAATTATACGGCGCATTTCCGAGTACATAGGTGGAAATGAGTGACTAACCGTTGTCACATTTGGATCCTGTAATAAGTGCTCCCTTTCTATTAATCTGATTTGCAAATGAATCGTTTTGGTTAAGGGGAAATGCATAATCAGGGAAATGCATGCATAATAAGATGGATGAATGATATTTTAAGCTTTAAAATCATAGGACTTTCTGCACAGACCTGTATCAATCATTTTTTGTATTTTATTTCATAGTCAAAACATTGCCAGGAAATAATGATTCGAGTAGTCTCATCTTTTATAGCGTAATTTAGTTGTAAACGGCATATTAGTGCAAAGCATTTTAAACTAAAGCAATTTATGTTTCTTAACAAGTAGGCTGAGAGGCAGGCTACAGATAGGCTAATATTAAATTTCTCAGCAATGACTTTATCACCATAGTTAAAAGAAAGCACGGAGTTAAAAAAAAATGTCATATTTGTGCATTTTCCAAAAAATTATACTAATGTTATAGATAACTTACCGCATTCAAATCATGCACAAGTTCAACCAGTGTGTTTTCGATGTCCAAAAGTTCCTCGTAATTTGTTTTCAATTTATTTTTGAGAAAAGTGGTGTAAACTGACACAGCATTAGTTGCATCTGGACGAGAAATATTTAATATTTCTGCCATTTTCTTGTTTCGCAGTGCTCGTTGACATTCGATATCACATGGAAGACTGAAAAATTATTACTTGATAAAAAACAACAACGGTATAAAAATCACAATTATCAAAGGCTAATAAGGAATTCGATGAGATCAGACCATAGGCATTTTTACATTTTAATATCAAATTGTACATAACGTCATGATGCACTATATTTTACCATATTTTATTTTATTTTTCATTTGATATCAATGTCGTGAACCATCAAAAGCTTATTAAGACTGCTATAAGTTTATAGCAGTCTTAATCAGCTTGCAACAATGAAGACTAAAAAATCATACCAATGATATTTCTCTACACTTAAACTTCTTTTTAATAGTCGATTCTCTGCAGATATATTCAAATGGTTATCCTCCATTACTTTCAATGATAAGAATTTTTGATAAGCTTTTTCAACATCAGAACAATGCATTTCAGACGATTTCCGAAGACATGAGCAAGTGATGGCCACTTTGGCTGTACAAGAGCTAAAATTAGAAATAAATATAAAAACAAATCAGTGGAATTGCCAATCAAACCGTTCACACTTAACTACTCTCTGCTTGCATTTTCTGACAAGATTTTGGTAGTAAAGACTCATCGCACTAGCAACCTACTTTCTGCATGTACATCCACTCACACTTCAATTTTTAAGTTTTCTATTGGCAACTTGTATAATATAATATTTGTCGAAATCTCAAAAAGCTTAACTTTTGGGACAAGGAGTATCGCCATGACATGGAAGGCCACAGATGTGATCACAGGCTTCTCCAACTCTTCTTTTACTACATGGTTGCTGGCACTCATTTACTAAGCACTGTCCTGCATGACAAATCCGTTTGCAGCGATGTACTTTGCACGACAGTTTCTTATCACATGGGCGTCCACAGGAAACATCGTTTAAAAAACATGGGATATTTGCGCGAATCTAAAAAGAAGAGATTTATTTTTCAAAATCTTCCAAAAATTTGCCTTACTAGCCTTAACTAAAAAGTGACAGAATTTCATTCAAAATGAATGATAATGAAAATTTGTTGCATAAAGTAATTGTCATGATTTAGCGACTATGAATTCTCTAACTCTAAAGAGTTGAAAATGATTGAAATCTAACTCTCAGCAATTCAAATATGACTTAAGGATAGCGTAAACAGTAATTAATAAATTGGAAATTATTAAAATAAATGTGAAAATAACGATATCTGATTGGTGGGAGCAGTATAAGTATAGTTGGACGGATACAAGCGAGTCAAGAGATAAAGGGTTATCAATTGTTCCAAAAAATAGGATTGAATAGGAGACGAAACCAAGTAAAAACCTCAAGTCAGCCAGCATTTTTGAATAAAATATGCTAAGATATTGAAATAAAACCTCATGTGCACCATAACACGGTTTCTGAGTAAGCACAGTACAGGGAGGACACTCAGGTTCAGCATGGCAGCTGTGCATTGGGGGATGATTACAAGGATGTTGTCGTGAGCATGGTTGATCGCAAGGTGGTAATGATGTCCCGCACGGAACAGGTGGTTCGCGGACGGTGTGTCCACACAAACAGTACTGCTCTTCAAAACCTATAAAATAATGAAAAAAGTAAACGAAACGACCAATGAATGTCATGAATTCTTATAAATGAAACCAAAACTTCAAAAATGTCACTTTGCAATACTTCAATATTCACGCGATATTATATATTTCATACACCATATGGATATGGATATGAAATTTCAGAATCCTATTTAATTTAGGAAGTACGATTATATAGAAGAGAACAGGGCGAACTTAGCTTCACATTCATTCAACGATAATAAAATTTAACGTACTTGCTTGCAAACATCGAGGGCACTGTCCAACGTGACATAATCGATCGCAGTTATGAATCCCACAGTTTAGTTTTTTACCGCAGATCTATAAAATCAAAATTCGTATTCATCACATCTACTGAATATGCGAGAATCGAAAAGTGTAAATTACCTGCATACAGACATGCTCCTCATCAATGCAGCAGACGGCACGGCATCGATGATTCTGACAAGTTTTCAATTTTTTACACCGCCGCACACAAAGATACGGATTTTCGGCTACAAAATACTAGTTTGTGAATTAGAAACTTTAAATTTTATATATACAACTCCAACCAAATTTTCAGCGAACTCAAAAATTCATCGTTTTAAAGCTACTACAAAGTTTCATCGCACTAACTTAAAATCCTATTCTTGGATACAGGATACACTAATGAAAGATAATTAAAATGTTCGATTTTTATGAGTTACACCAATCATTCCTGGCTTCAATGTTTAACAACAACCATTGAATAAAATTACTGCTAATTTTCTTTTTAGAAAATACCCAGATGTAAAATTTCACCCGAGTAAAGAACAAATTCCTTGCATGGTATTATTTTTTTCACGGCTTTACATCTGCAACTTATCAAACAACTTGAAGGACATCGAGAACAAGATCCTACATGACATAATTGCATACAGCGATGCGGTTTATCTGAAATTATACTTGTTATACCAAGTCAATATTATCTATTCGTTATGAATGCTTTCCCAGAAAGCAAAATCAAAATCAATTTTAAATAAAAGGAAAAAGATTCTTTTCTACCACATTTACAGGCTACAAAAAAAGAATGCCTACAAATGTAATTTTCAATATGTTTTTCAGTGCGATTGACAACTGATTAAAATAGCATCAGTTTTGTATTTTTAATTACGAGAACGACAAGGCTTTGTATATTACAACTTTAGCTCTCTATGTGTCGACAAAAATTCACAGGTCATTAAAATATATACCTTCTGGACCACAGGCCAGGACTTTGCCACAAACATTTTTGCATGTAGGAACTGGATCAGTGCACGATGTTCGTGTCACTTTCTCTAATTCTACAATAAGCGTTCGCCCACATGGACAATATTCCTTCCTTTCCGGCGATAAACTGCACAGTCCGCAATCATCCCTTCCATGTTTGTCATGACATCTGAAATTAAATCTTCTGATCCGCAAGAAATACTTTTTAATCCTTCGATTTATTCTCAAAAGGTAATGATTTACTGAAATCGATGGAGATGTATGATGAAAATTTTTTAAATAACCTGTATCTCACCTTATTTTTATTCGGAACAAAAATCTGTAAAATATAAACAATTTCAATTAAACTTAATTTTTACGCCCATTAATTTCGCTTATATGTAGACCATATCCGAAACATTACTAAACCCTTATTTGTTTACGGCAACTAAAACAGAGAGATCGTGAATTCGGATACCTCCACATTATTTCTTCATGATAGCGGTTCTATCCACTGGATTAATGTTTAATAAATGATTAGTTTTGGATTTGAACTTCATTCTATAATTTCGTACAAATAATAAGTAATCATAAGCAGTAACATACAAGGTATTTCAATATGCCTTTGCAACAATAATAAAAAAAACAGGGGCAGAAGAACTCACGAAAAACAAATGAGCAAAGAGATTTGAATTACCTGAGTTCACATTTATGAATATCACATGAATACATCCCAGTGCATGGAGCACCACAACTAAATGAAGTGACCTTCAAATTCAAAGCTGTGCACGGTACAACCCGCTCTTCGAGACCACAAAAACATTCTGGAACAATTGAAAAGCAAATTTACTATACATTAAAAATTCGAATTTCAACAATTTATAATCAGGTCGCTTCAAAAAAAGGAAAAAAGACAAAGGAAATAAATGAAATACTTTGGGTAATAACATGTTCACAAGCGTTACATTCTCCTTGGTGACAGATAATTTCGCATTTGTGTATCCCACAATTGAGTGTTTTTCCGCACACCATCGAACACTACAATAAATTATAGAATGTAGCAATTAAAAGCGGTTTGGCAATCAATTCAGTTGATGATAATACCTAAATTTAAGCCAGAAATTGCTGCTTCTAATGAACATGAACTGTCTCGTAGAGAATATAATTTTAAACTTTTGAATTACTGAAGAAATACTCTCCACATAGCTACACTGACAGCCAATAGGTTTGACACCGCAGTCCGTGCAAAGTGAAAAGTGAAAATCTTCAAAGATCAGAAAAAAAGTTTTTCACCTTAAATTCCAGTTGCTTACCGCAGCGACCAGCAATAATTTGCCGACCGCAGTTGCATTTTTGAGTAATCGTACGCGGACATTCTGAACAAGGTCCTGGATGACATTGATCGGTACATGGATGAACACAACCGCCACCACGGATTTTCCCACAAATCCCATTGCATGAGTGCGGCATATCCGGGAATCTAAACAAAAATAGAGTAAAAAAATAA
The DNA here is from genome assembly GCA_900537255.1 of Acanthocheilonema viteae. NCBI lineage: Eukaryota > Metazoa > Nematoda > Chromadorea > Rhabditida > Onchocercidae > Acanthocheilonema > Acanthocheilonema viteae. Next base: position 9,144 of record UPTC01000169.1, on the reverse strand, counting down.
AAATAATAATAATATGTGCAATATTTTTTAACAATGTATGAATGAATTTACTGCTTTTTAAGTAAAAGTAGAAGATACTTGCGTACTAGGCTTCCAATGAAACATACCTGCATGCAAGATCATACACAACTGTCAAATCCATTAATTTATTTCACAATTTATCAGACTTTTTTAGATCTTACAGCAAATAAACAGTAAAGCTCTCCAGCCACATTCTATTCTAGGATTATGGGTGAATGGCGTTGTTAGCTCTTTCATAAAAATCAGTCTTAGTCTCTAATAATAACTCTAAAACATAAAGTTACATAATTCTCATATAGAAACTGGCTATTTCATATCTCCTAAAACTATGAATTTTTTCAAATTACTTCAGAAATAATTCAGAAATGAACAATAAGTTAAAAATCCGATGATGTAATGTAAAAAAGCATATATAAAAATTGCTTTCTTTCTGATACCTTTGTGTTGGAGGATTCAATTTTTTAGTACAAAAACACCGATACTGTTTGGGAAGTTCAAAAGTAACATTCTGACAACTTGGACATCGCCAGCCAACATCTGCTTTGAAACTTTTAGCTGCCCATTGTGTTATGCAACCATAAGAATTTGCACGATTAATATGGAACATGTGATAACATTTTTTGCAAGTCCATATCCACTGAAACAGTTCGTATTGCTTTCAACGAAAAGAAGTTGATCATGTGATCTATTTGTCCAATAATTTTAAGCCATATTTTGTGAGGAAAAGTATGAAATAAAAGGTTGCCATAAATAATTTTTCATTGTCGAAGACATATTATAGGTTGTATCAAGGATAACAGAATGCAAATTATTTCAGTGAAAATTAGTTATTATGACCTCTGCAAAGGATAAGCGAGACTTTCAACGAACAGATCACTGCTAACCTTAGTCGGTGATAGCAATTGTAAAAAAGCGTAAAATAAGTTCAAGTTCCTAACAAATAAGATTAGAATAATTGTCCTAAGCCTAGAAATCTGAGTTAATCCCTCTTGTTTAAGAGATAACAGGGAAAAATCTTATAATCTGCAATTAAAGTATAGAAGTAAAAAAAACACCTCATTAGCACGGATAATTTGGCAGCAAATCATGCATTCATAGTTTTCTTCTTCCAACTGCTTTTTCAATCTATCTAAAAATTTAAGTATCCTGATTGCTATAAACTCCACACAAATTTCACAATGCATAAAAATGAATTTGTCTGTAATTTTTAATGATTTCATTATTTTATTAGTATAGCATTAGCGGCTGGTTTTGGATGAAAAGTATTTCCCTCAGAGTCCAGAAAGTTAAGCATCATTCCATCTTTCCTGCTATTTGACCAAATCATATATGGCTCTAAAATTCAGAATGAATATTTTGCTTTATCCGAATATACCTTCTGACGAATATATTACGGGAAATATTATATTTCATCGAATGAAACATACAGTTCAGACAGCAAACTAACCTCGTAATGTTTGCAATGAGTCGTGTTCGCGATGAGTTATTCCTCTTTGAAAGATTTCGTTTACAGAAGTCGGTATCTCTGAGTTGCAATCATCTAAAAGCAAAAACTAAGCACTACACTTTTCAATTTCAGTATTGTGCTTACTTAAGGCAACCAAACAATACAGTAGATAGCTTCTATTGAAATATAAAATATGTAATTACAATTAAAAATAAAAGTACCAACAAATTTTTACTTAAATTTTTAGAAAAGAGCACGAGCAATCTAATTGAAAATCCCACATAATTTTCTAATTTTACGTAGAATTAGATGTTTTTATATGTATGCAATACCAAAATACAGAGAAATTCGATCTAGGAACGCAAGTAATCTAAAACATACAAAGTGTTTTAGATTACTTGCATTCCTAGATCGAATTCATTATTAGATACAAAAAATTTATTAGTCATGCAAAAGGAAATATCTTCCACCTCGCTCTGACTGTACGACTTGTTCTTTAAATGATGTTAAAAGTTTTCAAATTCTTAATGCGTCCCAAAAATTTTTTTTTTAAATTGCAAAACACACACTTTGTCATGGCATAAGATGTAAATACTCAGGTAAAGCTAGATACAGCAGAATATAACATTTAAAAAATTGACAACCATGTGTTGCTTCAGACAACTCTGTCTGATCTCGATAGCTCTCCATAACATACGACGGTGGACAGCCATAGCCTTCTTGGATGTCAGTCATCTCACCCTCTAAAATTCATTTTCTCAAATCTGAATTTTTTAAAATCCTCATTCTTTGCTATCGTTGAAAAATATCATTTGGAAACATAAGCTAAGTTTTACGACACGTGAGAACAATAAAAGTTGCACCATCTCGATGCAAGCTGCGATATATTTTTTTGAAGTACTAAATAACTAGAAAATACAAAAAAACTAATTAATGAATTGAATAATTTCAAGGAAGTAAATATAGGCCATGTTCACCGTGCAAAACCACAGCTGATATTCTACCATCAGTAAACTAAAGCAAAAAAAAAATACATATACCTAAATTTAATTGAGAAAACTGTTCAGATGGAAGTTTCTGATAATTATATCGTGATTTCTTGGCATTTTCCCGTCTTACTTTGTGACAATTCGTTTTTCCACCCCTTCTACAAAGCTGGCATTAAAAATTCAAATACTTCAGTTTTATTAATGCTGACAAAAACGAATGTGCATCATGTTTGAATATTTCATACCTTTCAGAAGCAAAAAATGTATTGCACATAAACAAAATTTGCATTGGAACTAACATAGAATGAAGGTTATGTGCTGAGGACGATGATGATGATGGATGAATAGAACCGCTCTCATTTAAAGATAAAGGAGGTGCTACAATAATTTTTTGATGATTAATACATTGTACAATATAAAAAGCTGTGAAAATAAGAAAAGTTAAAATATTAAGAAAAATTATATTTAATATAAATGACTGTATAAAAAGTTACCATTATCATAAAAGCGTGGGGGATAACTATCAAACTGATATGTTGGAAAATGATTCATGAAAGGCGCAAATTGCAAATCGAATTGAGCATCTCTTTCGCTAGGTGGTACCACGTTGGCATTAAACATATTGGCGGGTAGTACACGCGGTGGTATGTCAAAAATAGCATGTGGCGGGGTGGAGAATTCTGCAGATGGACCAAAAAATACGGGTTGATTACGACGTCCGCAGTGAGCCGATCTACCTGGAAACTGTAAAAATAATAAATTAAACTAGTAATAGCTTCCTCTCCTATTTTTGTCTATTAGGATAAGCTTTCCTGCAAAGCATGACAATCAAAATGCTGTTGAGTTATCATGCATAAATAGTATCTTTAAGCAGGTTTTGTGCAGTGAAATTATAAGTCAAATACAACTTATAATAAATATTACTATTTATCTTGCAGAAGTCTACAATGTTACTCTTCTAATCTGAACACTACTTCAAAATAGTAATATAATATACCCCTTCTCCATCTTCCACCAACACGTCGACAATTTTGTTCTATGCGAAATGGCACAGTTGTTGCTCGTTCACCATTAGCACAAATATTCGTGGCAGCACCTGATGTTTTGGATATATCTTTTTGCATATTTCCAGGGTATTAAAGTAGCTTTAATCGTTGTTTGGACGAGCTCTGAAATAAAATTTTCTAGAATGGGGTTCAAAGTAAACGCTTCCTGTAAGTCATATGAACATAAAACAAACAAAACTCTTTGTTACATTTAAAATCGAGCAGAAGCTTTAATATGTATCTCGTCTAAATTTAGCCCCTGCTTTTATCTAATCACTGTCATTCCAGATTTAATAAAAAACCCAGAATACTATTTTGATAGAAACATGCTGATCTTCGTCTATAAAACATCAAGACAGAAACCACCATTTGTTAGGATGATAATATAAGATGGCCAATCCACCGCACATTTGTTACTTGATTTAGGACACATAGTGCTGTCTGTTTCGCTGAACTACAGGCGAGAAGAAATTGAAATGATGGAAACTTATTCACTTATCATTCAATGAATCAAACTTAGCATCATCATTCGTCCCATCACCGTACTGCTCGAAAGAGTGTGTGCAGGAAAAATAAAAGGATTAATAAGACAGCAGGAACACGTAAACCATAATAATTCAGTTATCATTAATCCACTAGTTATCACTAAACGTCACTTTACCAATCATCATTGATATTACTCATATACTTATCACATCCAAGCGATTTATAATTAAATGTTGAATCCTTCAAACTCTATGGCTTCTTCCTTTAATTCCTTTAATCTTCAAAACTGTTGAAAGATGAAGAAACTACAAAATATAGGGCGACATTTAGACTGTACGATACAGTAAGCGTAGTGCACTATGATGATTATGCACAAATAACACACGGTATGCATGAGGAAGAATGTAATTGAAAAAAAAGTGATGGAAACCACTGATGAAATCATTGTGAAACCGTCGAAGAACTTTCATGTCACACCTCTCATAAATAACAAATTCACAGCATTTATACAAATTGATTATACTCACATCGTTCACCACTACCGCCCAAACAGAAGCCGTCTTTTACTTTGTGGGAAAATGAGGGAAGGATTGAAATTTAAATTGAATGAAAATTTTGAGCCAGTTTTTTAAGACATCATTGAATTGTGGAGCATTTCGTCGCAATCTGATAGGAGCATTGATTAGCGAGAAGTGTTAGTGTTATCGAATGCCATCCTATGCATCAGTTTGCTTTGAGTACAGTCGTTTAATCAATCCTCACTTTATTGACATCCCAACCAACGTTTTCTATGTTAGCCTCATGATGCCGCACGTTACTTTTAAATGTTGAACAAAGATTAACTCGGATTGGATGAGATCAATTATATAGCTTAAGAAGCAAATCCTAGAATTATTCACAGCTAAGGATTGCTAATGTTAATAATTTCTTATCTGATTCATGATTTTTAATATCTTCTTCTTGAATTTTTTGACAAACATTTCTTGTTGCAATTTATTTAATGTTTACCTAAATAGCTTATTTTTGCTCGCAACGATTCTACTGGAACACATTTTTCCATTCTATTGCTCTATCTTTGATTCGAGAGGTTGATCCAATATTTCGAAGGAAACATATTCACTGATAACATATTGTAAATGCTTGTGATAAAGAACGTTCTTTCTAGCATTTCATTGTTTTTGCTGCCAAATCGGATTCACAATAACATTTTAAGGAATTTAAATGTTTGCTCAAAGTGGGAACTTTTAATAAGTATGAGTAGCGGAAGTGAGGCAAATCTCACAAAACAGATGCTGCAATTAAAAATGGAACCTATGATTTCCAATGAACACTCCTATATTCTATTTTCAATTAAAATAGAATGGACAGATGTTTCGGCTACGTCTGTTAATTTGATGATAAAATTATTTCAGTGGGAGATTTTCACAAATTTTTTTATTATAGTTAAATAATTTAGATAAAAAGATAAATGCATGCAGGCAGTTACTATCTCAAATTTGCTCTGTTTGGTTGAGACTGAATTCATCTCGGTGATGAAGAACATACCGATATCAGAAACATTACAAATGTGCTCCGCAGAAAGAATGAACCTAAAGGCACTGATAGTAAACAGCAATCGTGGAAATGCAAAGAATCAATGAAATAATCTTCAAATTAAGAAAAAAACAACAATGAGAGCAAAAGAGTACAAAATGATTGCCCTCTTTATTTAGTTTTGCTGATGTCACTTCTTCAATCTCACGTCATTACGCTTACCAGGCAGGCACAATCAGTAATGACAGTATTGCAAACATTTATCACTATGATTATGTATAATTACTTAAAGCAAACCGGAGAGTTTTGGAAATTCTAAACATTCCTCACTTTAACGATGTTCTTTCAGATAGAAATCACAAAACCGGTTACCTTCAACCATCCTGGCATCTCTTTTCCACTTCAGAATTAATTTTAATTTACTGACAGTACCTGAAACTGTTACAAGCCATCGGATTTAATCACTTCCAAACAATTTTCCATGATGAACGTGCCCTTCATCTTTTGCGGCATTTGCAATGTTGTAATGAATCACTCAACATTCTGGATCTGCTAGCATAAGCAATTCGTATCCGATGGCTTATCGACTAATTAAGATGAACTGTCCAATAATATTTCATTAGATATAAATTAGCTGCGTATGCTTCCTGATGAACTATGCTTTGTCCGATCTATGCAACAGAAAGGTAAACGATAGCTGTCACCTGGCGCTCTTTTTCATCTCCTATTAGCACAGGAGAGGTGAAGAAACCGATGAGAGGAGGAAAATTGAATTTGTGGTGGGTTGAGTGACATAGCAAGAAGGAGAATAGAATGGTTTGGGAGAGAATTAGAGATATTTGTACTGATAGGAGAGAGTGTCACGGTGGCATGGGAGAGAAGGAGAATAAAGGATCGAAATCACTGCGATAAACCCGAAATTTGATAAGAATTAGGTGTTTCCTTCGCAGGGAGGTAAAGCTGATAGTAAAAAGGGAAGAATGGCTGTTGAAGTGGCATTAGCCAGGAAGCCAGTTTGATCTTCAAGTCTTAGAGTATTGCTGTAGTGAGCTAGATGAAATCCGGGTTGATAAATGGATTGACGGATGGAGAGGTGAATAGATAGGCGAATAAAAAGAGGAATGGAATGGTGCAAATAGAGTGAATGATAAATGTCACCTATAAAAGATTTCGACTCTGGGAGTCCTACTGTACCGAACTTTTGACATAATTAATGCATGTACTGGTAAAGTATCAGTTGCAAATTGAAGGTCGAATTGTGACATGGATAACAAGAGTGGAAGCATTATTGATGTCTTGTCCGAGGCCAATGCAAGGGTTCTGTTTAGTGCACTGGATGCGATCGATGGTCCCAAAATAATTACGTGGGATCCTGCTCTTATCAAACAATTTAACTTGGTCAATACTGTTAAAAACACTTTTTAACAGTTTGTTAAATTAAAGTATTTTCTGTTATACTTTTTCCCGGAAGTCTTCGAATCAACTAATTCCCAGTAATTTAAATTTCCGGCTTTGAAGTTTTGAAATTTCCGATTTATATAGGTCTCATTCGTCGTTACTGTTAAGCTAATCTGCTGAGTATTTTGCCCATCGTCATTGGTATTGTTCAGAGTCTGAGAATATACATCACGGCTTAATGAAGTATGTGAAATGATCTCAAAATAAAGATCTTAGATCGTTTCACCCGTTGTCAGAAGTTAGTCAGTATCTGTTGACTGCTTGTAGTGTTTAATTTGGTGTTACAAAGAACAGGCTCATAGTACCAAGTTCACTTCTGTTGTTGGCTAGGCTAGATTCTTTACTGCTAAGTATGGGTAGATAAATTCCCATGGTTTGACTTTATTTAATTTTTGCTTGTAGGTGACAACAACAGAAGAGCTAAAGGAGCACAAAGTTGTATCGATGTTACAATTGGATCTTTCACCAAGAGTACCACAGGCAGAGCATAATCATGTCATATATATCTTATCGACATCAAATACATCAGTAATCAACAAACTGATCACATGTCTTAAACATGCTCGATCCATTAATGTGATTTTTTATAATTCCAATTAATTGTTTTTTACCGATAATAATTTAGGAATAATACGATGTAGCTTTTTATTTTGCTTTTCTATCGACTTATTTCGAACCGATTGTCAATTTACTTTTCTAAGAAAGTGATTCATCCACCTGTCGTATTCATCGTCAACTGCTTCTATGGGTAATGCGGTCTTGGCATTTTTCCTTTTTCGTTAGTTAAATTAAATACGGATTCTGTTCACTGAATATTTAGTAATTTAGAATTTGTTTTCGACCAAAATGATGATCTTTCTTTTGCAACAATGAAATGATATTTTTAAGGATAACCGCCAGCATCACGCTTTGATAGTTCCAGAAGCCTCATTTATGATTCGAGATACGTTAAAACAAAATGGAGAAGCAAGCTCAATTTTGAAAACACTTGAATCATTGCCATTGAGACTCTTTCCGCTTTACGATGATTTCCTTACCCTTTTTATGGATGATTTGCCTTCAAAACTTCTATTAGATAATGTAAGTGTTTAGTTGAAAATAAATTCATATTTTCATCTTTTCTTTCTTCATAATATTAATGTCATTAGCTACCTGAATTATCTATTTATGAATTTCAGGACTGGACGGAACTACAGAAGTGCGCTTCAGCCGTACGACAACTTGAGCTTTTAATGGGTTGTTCACCCAACTTAAGATGGAAAGGAAAATGGGCAGCCCAAGTAGTTGAAATTGTAAGGAAAATGAGAACTCAGGTCAGTAATTACTTTCTTGTTTATTTATAGGATTTAGAATAATCATTATTTTGTGCTTTCAATAGTAAATGTATTTTATTCAGCTTTTGATAAATGTCGAAGGTTGTTTTAAAATTTTTGTTCAATGAACTATTTTAGGAAGAAACGGAAGCTGTGTCGGAACATAATGATTTTCAAATATCAGATATTATTCTAATCGACAGATGGATTGATCCTCTAACACCTCTATTGATACAGTTAACGTACGCTGGTTTAGTTGATGAAGTATTCGATATGGGTGCTACAGGTCTTATCTTTTGTATTTATTGCATTTTTGTGCTTATCCCTGAGATGAAATTCATCATCTCTTTATCCATAAATTTATTAGTGAATGTTTGGTTATAATAACGGGAATAATTATTGTGCTTAAACTCGCTTTACTTTAACACTTGCTTAGCAATCTTCGAAAGCCGCAACAAGTCCTACAGAAAGCAGACAGTCTTCTTCCTTTCTTTTTTTTGTTCCTTGTTATCTCATCACACATTTCTTATGCTCATTAAAAAAAATATCATAGCTTCTGATCGAAATTCGAATACTGTTTTCAAAACATGTAAATGCGTCTAATCTGAATTTTGTCTAATGATGAAGTAGCCAGAAACACCTTTTGGGAGAACTTTAACCATTTGGTAGCGACATATATCCAGTATTATTAGGAGTACCTTGGAACAGTATCTTGGAAGAAACTTCCTAAATATGAAATCTACGCTCATGGCTGTTTTATTTTATTTTTTATTACGAGGTTTGTATCGTAGAACGCTAAGAGCAAGTAAGAGCATATAATATATATAAGAGCATATATATATATATATATA
>UPTC01000168.1:0-59018 GCA_900537255.1 Acanthocheilonema viteae | reverse complement strand
TTATCGTTAATATTATTATTATCACCATTATTATTGTTATTGTTATATTATTGCTATTATTTATTGCTATCATTATCAATTATTTCGTGCTGCTCCCTTTTGTTTCTTCATTTTAATTTTTCGAAGTTCGATAAACAGTTGATAGATCTTTCAGGCATGATCATGTGATATAAACGTTAAATCCTCCAAATACAACTCTTCCAGAAGATATCAGAAACGATTAATAAGCGACGTGTGTGACAACCTGATCATAAGTTCCACGATGTATAATTTTCAATTTATTTTATTGTCTGGTATGATAATAATAACGATCTGTTCGGTTTTGCGTTCGAAAACATGGATCTCATTTTTTAATTTGGTATGTTTATCAATTTTAACATAAGTTAATGTGAAGTTAATTAATATGTGGTTATAAATTAGTGACGTTTTTTTTTCAATATATGTGAAAGCTTTTCCACATGAAAATATTTTCAAAAAAATCTTAATTCTTTTTTTAATTTCAAAATTGAAATATTTTGAAACGAAGGAACAGTGCATTTTTTAAGCCAATACCACTATCATTGGTGTTGCTTGCCGCTGTATACATTTTTTATGATTTGAATTGGAAACGGCGATTTCTTCCACCAGGTCCAACTCCATGGCTATTTTTTGGCAATATTCTCCACTTCATTTTTTATAAATCCATAGATGACATGTTTCTTTCATGGAAACAGAAGTATGGTAAGAGTTGTTTCGTTTTTGTTCGGATGTTTATTTGTTGTTTAAAGAAAAAAGTTTCGTTAAATGAAAGTTTTCAGTTGGTTTTCGTTATGTAATAATTGTTGCAGTTTATGGGTCATTAACATATTATCCATTAATTCATTTATGAAGATAAAATTAATAAATTGCTTAAGAAGGAAAATATTCGATTATTCAATGCAAATTAAATCAACTTTAATTAATCCAAAATAATCCTAATAATAGTGCAACGAAGCTATTTGGTTTCATTATTTGATGGAAATTGTAAGTGGTGAAAAAATTATGGAATAAATGGTAGGCAGATGAAGCATTCCAATTACATTCTGTTTCTTCTCGAATAGTTATCTTCACATCTGAGTGCATTTCAACACCATCGAGATATTTCGCTGCTTCCTCAACATAGATGACATTCAAGCAAAATTAATTGTTCGATAAATATTTGCTTACAAAAGAAAGAATTTTGCCATTTAGGTAATGTGATTACATTTTGGATCGGACCGATACCTTTAGTAATGGTTACGGATGGGGAAACGATGCGCGAATATTTTGTACGCAATGCGGAGATATTCAGTAATCGATGGCGTAATTACGCAACCGACTTCTTTATGGGTACTGATACAGAAATTGCTCAATTCTTTCAAAATTCTCATTTTATCTGATAATTTTTTTACATGTGCGGGTTTTTTTTAAATTCTCATCCTCTGGAAACCGACCATAAATTGTGTGTGCATTTTTTCAAACAGTTTGTATGCTCCCTTTTCCTCAAAATCTATGTTATTAAATTTAATAGTGCAATAAAATGTTCTGAATTTCTTTGTCATTCACCCAATTTTGTTTGCATCATACATGTTGGTTTATTTCGATCAATGGTTTTAGATGGTACAAATGGTATAATTCAAATTGATGGCGATAAATGGAAGCAGCAACGGCGCTTTGTACTTCGAGTATTACGAGATTTTGGAGTTGGAAGGATGTTAATAGAAGAGCGGATTATGATGGAAGTTGAAATTTTCATCGATTATATGGAAGCGAAATGTACTGTGCAAGAGGTGGACATATGCGCAATGCATGCCGTTTGTGTTGGCAATATCATTAATAACATATTATTTGGTTATCGTTTTCCACAGGTAATGAAGCACTGTTGAAGCAATATTGAATAAATACTGAATATGAAATGATTGATTTTAATTGATTTCGATAATTAGACCTAAACTAACCAAAGATATTTTATCAGGGAAGTGTGGAATTTAGTTCTTTGCATAAATTACTTGATTCCCATTCTCGATTGGTATTGCATCCTCTGATGGGTCTGTATATATCATTACCGTTCACTACAAGGATACCGCTCATCAATTATAAATGGAAAAAATTCAAGAATCTTCGAGATAAATTGCGGGAATTCATTTCCAAAGAAGTGCAGGTGTAATTAATTGGCATTATTCTTTACTATTTCTTTTGCTAGCTTTTATCAATTTACATCCCTTACTCATTACTGCTAATTCACTTCATACATGATCAATTAATATTCATTTAACGACTCAGGAACACGTGAAAATATTCAATAGCGAAGAACCTCCAGAGATCACAGATTTCACATATGCGTATCTCTCAGAAATAGATCGTAGAAAAAAGGCCGGTGAGCCGACCGAATATTTTAGGTATTAAATTCAATATTTAAATTCCCTTTTAAAAATATAAACATTTCAATCGAGCAGAAATTTTCTCCAGATAACTTATTCCAGTAAAGCAAGTCATTTTATGCATGTGATGGTTTATTATTGGTTGTTGGCTTACTCACTATCGCAGATGAAGCTGTTAATTGTAAACTTTTAAAATTATTTTCACTTAAAAGGTGAATTGTTTGCACTTTTTGATTGCAGCGAATGGCAATTAACAATGCTACTATTGGATTTATTTTTTGCTGGGATGGAAACAACAGTGACAACATTAAAATGGGGATTTCTTCTTTCGATAATTCACCCTGATGTACAAACGAAAGTTCAAAATGAGTTGGATGAAATTGGAAACAGAATTACTCTTGCTGATAAATCAAAATGTTCATATACAATGGCTACCATTCATGTAAGATTGTTGGCCATTGTAAACTTTGTAGCTTTGTTTAGATAATCCTGAAAAATACTAAAAAAAATATTTTTAAAAAAACGCAAAATTTTAAGCAATGTAGTACGAGTATGACAAATAAAATAAATTTTGTAAAGAAAATTTGAAATTCTTTAATTGACAAACAAGACAGATTGGCTTAAAATGACTGAAATCAATTGTTACTGTGTTAATTTATTACGAGAGATATGCTAGAACTCTTCAATACTTTTCCTTTCAGGAAATCCAACGTCTCGCTAATATTTTGCCCATAAATTTATTGAGAACTGTAGCGGAAGATGTCGTTATGGGAAAATATTACTATCCAGCTGGAACGCTTTGTATCCCACAAATTTCAATAGCAATGAATGACCCAACAAATTTTGAAAAGCCTAAGGAATTTCGTCCGGAACGTTTTCTAGAAGATGATGGATTCACCCTTAAAAAGTAATGTCTATTTCAATCAATTTTTGATCCTTAAAATTGAAATTACAAAATAATTATATATTGAAATCTGGTAATGTGCAGAGAACATTCTTGATAATGGTAAAGCAAGATAGTTATCAATCATCAGAATGATTGAGCATATTTAATGAAATACCTGCTAATGAATTATATAGTATGTATGAAATGATCAATTTTTACTCACTTGGCTAATCAATAATTTAGTTTAATTTTTAGGCATGATGCATTTTTTCCATTTTCTATTGGCAAACGACAATGCCTGGGTGAATCATTAGCGAAAGCCGAGCTATTCCTTATTTATGCCAACCTGATGAGGCATTACCGTTTCCGTACCGTGCCAAATAAGCCGAATCCCTCAACAAAACGACTTTTCGGTCTGACAACCTCACCACCTCCATACAAATGTGTTGTGGAGAGAAGGATAGTTTAGTTGCTGATATCAATTTATTCGGAAAATAAGAAATGACAACCGTTCTAAATTGGAATTCTGTAAATCAATTTAAAAATTATACTCCAAACTACTTCAGAAACTTTTCTCATTTATTTTATTCTTATAAGTCAAACCATCAAAAAAAAAGATTCATTTGACATAGTGAAATTTTTGCTGAGTTAGTTAGCATTAAAATGAACATATAACAACAAAGAAGCATTTATAATGAATTGATTTTTATAAAATTTTACATTTTGTTATACGCTTAATTAGCTCAGTTTATTTAATTAAATGTGTTTGTTCAACTGCTGCATCTCTGTTGTTATGTTACATAAATTTGTATTACACATGAAGTTATTTTTGATGTTACAGTTATTAAAATTTGTATGAATATTGATGGAAACGAACTGTCTATTTGCATACTTTGAAATTTTCCACACATATCACATAAATTGAAGATATTATCTTTATCAGTCCATTTTGTCTTTCTTCCCTTTGCAAGGAACATTCTTATCCTCTCAACTTATCATTATTCTTCAATTGCTAAACACAGCACAAAATTTTTTAATTTTTAGAAAAGATTATTTTATTACACGAGTGAAATTCACAAATCTAATTTTAAATAAGTACATAAATTTAGATATTCGTTAAAGAAATTTAAATAATACAATAATATACTAAAGCGGCAGAAAATACATGCCTTTTTTACTTTTACAATTAATTTTAAACGCCAAGTAACGTAAAATGAGTGATAATAATGTTTCGTACAGTTATAAAGGATTAGTCTCGATCGCTCTCAATTGATGTTCTTAATCTCTGACAGTCAGTCATTAAACCTCTTTAATATTCAATGAAATTTATCTGAATATACTGATATATTTCCAGGAAGTTTTAATCAATCAAAATGTCAACTGTATAAAATTTTGAAGTCATTTTCTACTCCGTTTTAATTAAATTACCGCCGCAAATTTAAAAAAAGAATTTGATGCATAAAGTATATGTGCAATTTGTACAATAAAGTGACCAACAAATTGCATAATAAAATTGATCGGCGTGACCATGTAGTTATGAGGTTTGATATTTTTTTTTGAAAATTTATGATTTTTGTTTGAAAAACTTGATTTTTCGTGTACGCTTACTGTATGCTGTCTTTGTGATATTTCAATCCAAAATTCTTTGGTCACGTTCACGTACGTATTCGAAGACATCATTGTTTATAACTGCAGTGAGGTTTTCTTGTAATTAAGTGATGCATTGCTTTTTTTGAATATTTCAAAGTTTCTAATCTTGTTATGATGTTATTTGTTGTGAATTAGATAGCATTTGCAAAAAAATAAATCGGGAATAGAATTTGTACATTTAACGTCGTGCACATAATTTAGCAGACACGTAAGTCATCATTGTTGAAATATTTATTGCAGTGATCAGTGCATTCTTTCAAGAAAACCCATACTGCTATGCGAACTAATGTTGAGCATAATGTGTGCTCGATACTGCGGGTACTTGTAATCATTATTGTATTGAGTAGGCTCTATCGTTGACAGATTGGAAGTTAGGCTGAATTATCTTCATTGTTACTTGCAGATTTAATTCGTTCCAAATTAGTCGCATAACGCATGCCGGCAATGATAGCAGAGGAAATGTACGATCAATCAAAGGATATCACAAGTCGATTAGTTTTAATAATATTCAATTCATTCAATGTTACCAAAGATAATGTATGTCTAGAAAACTAATGCTTTATAGGTTTATTAAATTTTCGAAATTAGAAACCAAATTTCTTGCTTTATTGATTGCAAATCTTATTGGTTATACATTATTTCAGATCGGAAATGTTCATCTGAATAATGAAAGAGTTCGCATTATTGTCTTTTGTGCTACATTTCATTATTGTGAGAAGCCTTATCAGTGCAGTTGTATGAAAGAACTTGAGAAAAAAGGCCTGTCATGGTCAGTTTGACAGATGCACGGTTGCTTTTACTGAAATTCAAATTGTATCTAAATTTCTTGAAAATGAATGTTAATTTATTGGATATAGCATGAAGCGTCAAAACTGGTCCGGTTATTATGACCTGATAAAATGCTTATCTGAAAATACTGTAAAAAAAAATGAAATAATGCAGCGATTAGTTGATAAGCTCAAATAGCTTTTCAACATTGGTAATAGCAATAGTAGCGATAATAGGGTTGTAACTAATTAAAATAATGTGATGAAGTCTTTTTTTACTAATCTTTTCTTCTATTGGAGCGAAGCAAATTGAATTCAGCTATACATTTAATTTCACATCACTCGTGAATCTCTCAGTTCCTTAAGTTTCAATATTTTTCCCTGATATTTCACTTATCTCTTTTAGCAAAAAGTACATCAACAATATCTATCTTCTTAAATCATAATTTTCCGCCCATTTTTTCAATTAAATTTTAATCCATCATATGCAAAAATTTTTTGCCATACTTTAAAAAGTACTTCACATTTGTAATTTCTGTGTTGTAAAAGGTGAAAAAACGAATGAAATGGAGCGTATTTGGAACATTGCGCTGTATTTCTTGTTTTCGTATCTCTGATGTTATAAGTGAAATTGCGACATTCTTTACAAACTTTTATCGATATTCTCATTTTGGAACATCATTTTTCAGTTACACTAACTAATTCGTTCCTAACTATTCAAAATTTTGATGAATCGAAATTAAAATCTCCATCTATTTACACTTTAATAATTATAAATTAAAACGGATAACTTAATTTTCCTTTTCTCCTTCAAAAATATTGAGATTTCATTCTTAAATTTGGCGCCTTTTATTTTACTAAATATCAAAAAATAACCAGTGGTTAATTTCTTTCAATTCGCAAACTTTATCAATTCAAGACGGAATAAAATCTAAAAAAACATCTTGGATTACTTCCGTCTTCTTCAGAGCAACAATAGATGAGGTGCATATGGAAATATGCTTTCCGCTTAAACTAAAGCTCAACTGTCTTTTTTCTAGTTGAAAATCCCCAACTTATAAGCTAATATAAATAAGCAATAAGTGAGAAAGAGAGCGCAGGTCAATTAGAAAAAGATCGATGTGATTGGATGGTTTGGAGAGGATTTTTGTGAAATTATCCCTGTCAATCAACTGATAAGGAAGCGGTGAATGCAAGCGACGCTTTAAATTTATGACATTTTCAGTTGCTCCCATAACTTCCCTCTTTTTTCACTGAGAAATTTGAATCTCCGTATTTTCCTTTTTTTTCTTGCAATAAAAAAGATTTTGAATGTTCTCATTGCTCTCTAATAGCACTTCTTTATTCTCATTGCTAATTACCACTAAACATCACATTTCAGTAAAAATCTTGTCCTCGATAAGAAGTGAAAATTAACTATCACTAATATTCAATAATTCGTCATTGATAATAATATTATGGATTTGGTTATCTAAATAAGAAAATTTGAATTCTCAAAATTTCTCACTAAAATTTTTGGCAAATAAATTTTTTCAGAAATTTATAGTTCAGCAAAAAGCAAAGTGACAGTTGGCAAAATATTGATTGTTTCATGAAATTAATCTAGGATAGAGATAAATCGATTAAAAGAAATTCAATATTAGCAATCTTCAGATTATATAACATTTTAATAGTACATATTATATAACATTTTAATAGTCTTGCAAAAACTTACATCTACAATTTGGTGATGAATAAATATTTTAATTAATTACAGCAAAATTTTAAATATGATGAAAATCTAATAATTAGAAGTCTAGAAAGAATTTAATTTGATGGAATCTAAAAATGACTTTGGTATCAATTAGTTACCGATCACTTGAAACCAATTGCTATAAATAACTAATTGAGCTGAAATATTAGTTGAAGAGAGAAAAATGCCGCCTAGAGCAGAAGCAGAAGCTCAGCAGCTAACGTACCGTAATACGAACAGGAATGGATCTTCAGTGACATCCAATATGCCGACAAGACCTGTATTGGGGTATCGTCGAGCGCAATGAATTGTAATATTTAATCGGCTCTATTCCTTTTCACTGCTATATTTAAGAGCGGAAAAATGACCAGAAAGGTCAAAAAGAACTAACATTACTATCTTCTAAAATGACCTCAAGCAGCCAATTTGCAAATGCTTCTACTAAGTTGGAAAGTTGGCAGAAACAGCTTCTATTGTCATTTGCATTGAATGAATTGAAAATTGATTAAAAAGTTTAAATTTTAGGAAGCAAATTATTGTGTAAAATTTTGAGAAAATTATCAAGAAATTTTTATTTTTTTCTCAACATTCTCAACGAATAATTTCTCAACTTTCGAACACCTATAGCAAAATAAAAAATGAAATCTTATTATTTTCAAGAAACCAATAGAGAATCGCAATCTTTGTGTTTGAAAAAACGTGTAAATGTTTTCGAAAATTTATACCAACTTCGATTTAAAATTAAATGAAATGTCATGGAAGCAATAAACAGAAAAAGAGAGAAGAGAGAAGGACAGAGAGAATAGAGAAAATATTACGCAATGGTAGTAGTTTATACGAATAAAATAAGCGAGAGAGTGTAACGAATAACGTTTTTTGAAATGAAGAAAAAGTGATTAATTAGAAAAGTCACTTATTAATGCTAGTAGTGACTTTTGTCTGAAAAATAATTAATATGGATGAAACTGAGCTATCATATATCACTCACAACTTGCCAGCACTTACTACTGCCGAAATAGCCAACAGTTGACCTGCTGAATGCCCTCAATTTTACTAGCGTTAGTCCACTTCTCGTTGGTGCAATGATTTATATTTATGATTGAAAAGCTTTTTGAAATGAACAAAGAATAACTGAGTGTCGAAAAAGAATTTCAACGATTTTGTTCGTTGAAATTCTTTTTTGACAAAAAAGATTGAAAAAAAAATACAAATCCATGAACAGTAAGGTGATTCCAAGAGAGAAATTTAATATGGATGCTTATGGAGTGTTTTACATATCTACAACACTTTTCACTTTCGAATAGAACACAAACAATTTTTCCAAAAACTTGTATTTTTCGTGCCTAATGCGATAAAGCCACTGAATCAAAATCTATACTGACTTTATCGAGATTGATGCAGATAAATTGATTTCGACTTGACCTTTTATTCGCCTAAACTGTCCAACTCCAGTTTCAAATATTTCAGGATATTAAAATTTGTGATCTATTATGATTTTCATGATTGATAATAATATATTTAGAAAAGGAAGCTTTCAGCTATGATAAAATTAAAAGAAGAAGAGAACAAAAATATTCATCCCAAATCTTCTGAAAAGAAGGCCTCATAAGCAAATATGTAAGAGATTCTTCGAATCCAACGGTTGTGGATCAATTCGTAAAGCATAGAGCTGTCATTGGAGAACAAACATGATATGAGGAGAAACATTATTTCCTTGGAATTTTCCTTATCCTTCTTTTTCTCTCTCCCTTTCCTTCTTTTCTCTGTTTAACAATTTTTAAATCCAAATTCAGGAAATGACCTGTAAGCATATTTTCCGTATTTACATATCTGCTTGTACAATTCTGTACAGGATAATAATTTATCAATACTTGGAATTATTTCTTTTTAAAGCTATAAATTTTATTCCGTCTCTATCCATCATCGTCGTAAAATTCGGTCTTACAAAAAAAGAAGAATAAATATGTTTTGTAGGATGATTTGATGTTATAGGACAATAAAGGGAGGTGAAATTTTAGGAGGGTATCTGTTCCCTTGATTTAATATAGCTTCTATGATATTGCACAATTTGCTTTCGAGCAACTCCACCTTTCTTTATTTCTCTTCAATTCATATAATCTGTGATGAATGTTAATTTCTCTTCCAGTTACATTTTATCAAGTTTATGCTAAAGAGGAGGGGCGGAGTACAGTAGTTAGCTAAGGGAAGCTAGCCACAGATTAGCTTAGGATACTTCGCTTTCTTTCAGGAATGAACAGTTGGCCTAAAGTCAGTTGTTGGTAGTGGACGTTTTTGTTATTCCTGAAGGTAGCAGTTGTTGAAACGAGACCATCTTCCTTGTCTTATTCGTCACCTCGAAATTTAAGAAAATTGTTCGTGGGAGTGAAGTGAACCTGTTCACGGAGTATATAACCATTAGCTTCTCCAGATAGTTGGAAAAGCTTGAAAGGTAAGTCTCCTGAATGGATGTAAATGCTGTTGAAGAGGATGATGATAATGATAAGAATGAGATAATGCTGTTACTAACTCTAATGCAGCTATTTTATTTTATACTAAAGCTTAACACATACATACACGTCAGCACCAACCAACCGCTACCGCCAACACCATCACAATCATCACCATCACCGCCACTACAGCCACAACAGTTGGCCTTTAAGCACAATTCGGCAACAATTGACCATGGAACATATGTGCTAACTTCGGCCGAAGAGTTAGAGTTTTAACATGGTGATACAGCTGTCCCCGCCTGTTGCCACCACAGATGGCGCGCCAACTGGCTTATTTCTAGTATAACTTCAATTCTAGTTAGTTTAGTTTGTTAGCTTAAGCCTAGCTGCTATCGTTCTCGGATAAACATTTGGAATAACTTCGCATCATTTAGAATAAATAGCTTCAATCTGTTACCACTCACACTTACCATCATTTTAATTACATGCATGCCATCCTGAGTAATTAACTACCATCTAATTGAAGTGAATAAGTTGAAATTTTCAAACGAGATCTCCTTTGAGTAAGAAGACTGAAATCGCTTCCAGGAAATATTCATGTTGAGCGATTTTCGCTTTTTTGGTTAGTTTCTCAACTATTTTCCTAAAATCGAACTATCTTTCTCATTAATTTTGCAAAATATATTAACACTAAAACATTTGTAAAATGTCTCAATTATCACTCAATTAATTTTCAGAGTTACATATTACTAGGCATCCCAATTGAAAAATCCAACTACTTTTTCGATATCAAATTAATTATCGGCATGAAAAACGGAATTATCTGGGAAAGGGCTTGCCGATAAGTGTCTAAGTAAATAAACCGAGTAAACAAATTGACAAGCATGCACATTTATATATAAATTTAAAAATGAGAATCAAAAAAGTTTATTTTTTCATAATTACAGATGAACCCAGAAGGGTGTCAATACGATCCACTGTACGGCTACACACAGCCACAAACAAGAATAACAGCGGCGCCGGATATTACAACCTTAACACCTTTTGCACCTCAGGCGGCACCTCTTGGAGAATACTCATCTGCACATGCTCTTTCCACCTATGACCCCTACCGGTAATCCCGTATTCAATCGGAAATATTCTAAGCTTTCAAACAGATATAATAATATCACTCATATCAAACTTTTCTATTATATGATTCTATAACAGTGATTGAATAGTTTTTCCATTTAATTTTATGATTTTATCACGAAATGTTAATTAATCAGATCTGCCTTGGATTCGACAACTTGTTGAAGAGCTTGAGTGCAGTATTTTTGAAACAGCCTATCGATTGATTTGTAATAAGAAAATTTTTCTTTTCAACATTGTTTTCTTATTTCATCTCATTTTCTATTTTACAGATATCCTTCTTACTATCCATCTTACGGTCCCACTACCGGATCCACATCCTTCTATACCACAGACTTAACACCGTTTTCAACAAATCGGAGCAATGCAGACTTTCCGAAATCAGTTCGATCTGACCCTGGAATTGCAAAAGATGTTAAGCAGGAGCAGGATGTTAAAGAGCACGGTTCGTTTTTCCTGACTTACTTATTCAAATCAATATTCAAAAAAAAACACTGAGATTAGAAGAGTAATCATTTTGAAAAATTAGAGTTTAATTTTTACTTAAGAAGTTAAATACATTATTGGCTTTGCTGGCTTTTAAAATTTGAAGTGGTTATGAAAAATATGGAATGTATACGCCAGTTAGTGTTTGCCGCAGAACGTTGTTTATCATTCTGTTGATCTTTCTAATTCCATTGAGCAAGCATTCAACTTAAGCCTAATTTAAAAGCAAAAATCAACCTCGAGTATTTTTTTAATAAAATAAATTTATTCAAATTATAACAATTTTACAAAAACATACATAAATTTCGAAAGATAATTGAATTATCATTTCGAAAGCATTTTGTGTGATGTCATTTTGTTTATATGTTGATAATATTGATCATAGTTTTCACTAACCCTTTCATGCAAGTATTTTATAACACATAGCTGAAAGTTTAGCATTAATTTTTTTGATTTTTTTTTAAATTTAACATTAATTTTTTTCAATCTTAATTTTATTAATTTTTTTTTCCATTTCCTCATTTATCTTTTTCAAGTTCATATTTATTGAATAAGAAAAACAGGAATTATTGCTTTTTCGGTGGAAAAATTTATGCAGATAAGAAAGCAAGCAGAAATAAAAAAAATTTTTTTAGCAGTAGAATTGATTTCGGCAGCAGGCGGTTCAACCAGTGATATTCCAGAAGCGCATGCGGAATTAATCCAGACGAGTACGGATGTTGCTAATACTTCAACTGTAGTGCAGCAACATGCTGAGCCTACACAGGTACCACGAAGATGTAAGTTTTTTAAAATTACTCAAAACAACATCTAACAATCACTCAGTTGAAAATCAAGTTTTCAAGTTTCTACCAGAACATACTACCTATGAAACAGCATTAATGATATTTATTTATTATTTAATTTTGCCCTCTATTTTTTGTTAATATGTTATTTGTCTATTTGCTTACGCTTTTAAGGACAAACAAATATTAGAATTATATTGCTAATATTGCAGTGGACAGAAGGAAAGCAGCGACAATGCGTGAAAGGCGACGATTACGTAAAGTAAATGAAGCATTTGAAGTGGTTAAACAAAGGACATGTCCTAATCCGAATCAAAGATTACCAAAGGTTTTTTTATCTTTTTTTCTCTATCTCATAATGCGAAAGTTTTTAAAAATAATAACGCTTAAAATTAACCTGTTAAATTTTAAAAATTTTTTTAACTTTTCGGATAAAATTGCAAAAAATCATCCAATCCAACAATTTTTATGAATGCTTCGAAAAAAACTCAAAAACTTTTTAACTTTAGGTCGAAATCTTGAGAAGTGCAATTGAATATATCACAAAACTAGAAAATATGCTACAAAGTCAAGGAAAAATGACAAAAATTATGGCTGCTAATCAAGGGATTCACTTGCCGGATAATGACGGACAGGATTATGTTGTCAGTTCATTTCAATTATTGTTTATTTATTTATTTTAAAATGGATTGAAGAGAGTAATGATGTGAAAGAATGCATTACTAATGGACTGCTAAAAATTAGAAACAAAGCTGTTTGCGAAGAAATATAAAATCTTAATTTATTTGAAAAAATATACTAAGATTAATAGCTATAAAAAAGTTATACACATTTATGAAATAAATGAAATAGAGAAATTATCTGAAAATGAATTGTAGAAATTCTGATTCGTATAGAGAAAATCTGCACAACTTTTCTGAAGGATTAAAAAAATCCCTCCTTTTTTAAATGATTTTAGGAGCAAAGCTTCTCAGATATTAAAATTCACTTCTAATTTTTACTGTTTAATTTATATCATTAAATGATTCAAACACTTTAAGACTTTTCTACATTAAATTTTGCTAGTTTTAACAGCATATGATTACTTTGTTCTTATTTTCAATCTGCAATCTGCAAGTAAAATTGATCAGTAATGAGAAAGTCAAAAATCAAAATAATCAGCTACTGTAGAAATTTGGTTTTTATCATATATGCCAAATATCACCATTGTAAGATTTATTACTGCAATATAGCAGCTGTGGATGTGATACATAAGTGATTTATTTGCTGAAATATATATCTGACACGCTGAGAAAAATTTTTGTTCTCAAATTTTTTTGACTCATCATATAAAAATTTTATTTGTCAACAAAAAATAAGTAAAGATTATTTCGAAATTAAAAATAGGAGAAATTTTAAAGTTCTTTCGATTTCACATGCATATATTAATTATCAAAAATGATTGTTAACATATCAGTTTTTGGAATATACGACTAGTAAATCCAATATTAATCGAATTAAGCTTTAATTGATAGGCAGTTTAGTTTGTACTTCTAAAAAAACTCAAACTGTAGTCAAAATAAATTTTGTACATCAGAAATATTTATAATAAGATCTTTTGTTTTGAAAACAATTTTAAAAAATTTATGTTTAATTGCAGTCTGTCCATAATACACCCAACAATGGTTCAACCGCAGCTTACTACGACAGCAAAATGGGAACATTTACGGAAGAGAATGAGGATTTCAGGAGTGTAAGCACCGGCGAAAGCCCTCATGAAGCAAGTCAGATTCAGTAATTGAAAACAAAACTATAAGTTATAGAAGTTTTAGATTTTAATTTGACAATTATTTTATTATGAATCTTTTTAAATAAAAATTTTTGTTCAAAGAGAAAACAAAGCTAATTTTTTTGTATTCTGGAATTGCCTAAATTTCCTAATTATCAAGGAAAAGAAATCAATTCCATCAGCTTTAAAATTTGATTTTATTGATTCCACTTTTCAGCATCATTAATTAATTTTCTAGTTTTTTTGACTAATAAAATTATCTCAGTGCTTCTTAATGTTTTTAATTCCCAAAATACTATCAGTCCTTCAATTTCTTTCAAATCTTAATAATTCTCGAGTCTTTTTTTAAAGATATCTTGTTTTACATCTTTTCAAGAAAAATCTCACACATTACCCTTTTGATCTTCTGAAATTAAAAGTTTCTAATTCTCATTCATGGACAATTCTGAAACAAAAAGAAAAAATAGCTGAAAAATATTATCTGCTTGTGCCTCTTCTTACAATAATCCATACGAAAATTCGATAAAGATTACCAATCAGTGATCACTCCGAAGATATCACCTTTTGAATTCTTTCATAATTTCGTAAATCGAAAATATTTTACTTGTTCATATCGTGCATAACGAAGTATTGTTGAGCTTATCTTTATTATGCAATTATTTCTATATATGCAAAAAGATAATTAAAAATTCAAATGCAGAAGTTTTGATAATCGTATGTTCTATCATATTTTCTGAAATAATCAAAATGAAAGAAATATATTCATCTTACTTATATTATTTCTTGGAGTTGTTCACATTTCGAATACAGTAATCATCAACTGATTTTGGTTATGGTGTGAACTAACCACCACTAAAGTTCAATAATGTGCATTAGCGCTCGTGTCTTTTGAATACGAAGTGAAAGAAACTATTTTGTTTCGAAAGGGTCAAGAATAAAATAGAGAAGGAGAATTGTTTTCTTATTTCGTTTCTATTTAAAACTATTTCAAAGTAAAATCCTAGCAAAATTTCAACTGAAATTTTAGAAATTAGCCCATTTGGTGTACGGTAGCTGGTGTCAGTCATCTCGAGAGATGAAAGTCTTTAGTGATTGATGTCTTATCCATCTATTCCATTTCTCTAGTTGCTCCTTAATTCATTAGTTCACTTCATTCTAAAGAGATGCTTAAAAGAAGCTTTAAACAGGAAGACGGCAATAAGTTCTTTTGAAATTAATGAGGCACGGGATGAAGTTGAAGAGAAGTTAAGAGAGTGGGTAAGAGAAAAGGAGAGAATGTTAGGTTTTCAGAAATTTAGAATAGCTTGTTGGATTTGTGCGTATTTGTATTAGTTGAAATGATGTAGGAATTGAAGAAGGAAGCGCGATAATGCAGTAACAGTGTAATGTGCGTCAGTTGTTCCAACCTGACCTAAAGTTTCTATCTAAACGGGTCGTTAGTGTCACGGAGATATATCATATTTGTATCAATTTTATTTTCCAAAAATTTGAAAAGATATTTTAAAATATTTTGCTTTATTATTTCATTAAAGATGAAAAGTCAAATGATCTACTTTATGATTTTGAAAATTTAAAAAAAGGAAAAGCATTTGAAATATTTTCACGTATCATGTTCAAAATGCTATCTTATATTTCAGTATTTAATGCAAATATTTAAGCTTATTCGAACTATATTTTGAAATAATTCGTAAGAAATCAATGAGTTTCAGGGAAAACATCGGGGAAGAAAAGCTCCTTAGAACGGCTGTCACGTATTGTGGACAGTATCGCAGCTGATGAAGATGAAGGAGTAGCAGAAAGTTCGGGAAGTGAGCCTTCTGCTGTCTGATAAATGATATTTCGAGAATGCTCAATGTTTATTTATCCATTTTTGTCGTGTTTAAAGAAATAATCAGGTTTTACAGGGAAATTATTCGACTTGAAGTATCTGAATGATATAATTTAGTGATAGCTTATTGTTATTTGTTTTAAAAAAGTTTACATTTATTAGAACTATAACAACTAACTTCATAAAAATTAGTTGTTCTAATAACAACTACAAATAACACATATAAAATTATTTAAAATTTCAAACATGTAAATCATTTTTAAATTAATGAAAATTAATTTTATCACTGTAGTTCACCAATAATTCATTGTAATGCGCTGTTTTTTGTATGAGTCACCGTTCTTGAAACAATCTCATCATTAAATTTAAATTCTATTGTTCTTTCTGTTCGGTTCGTAGAATGCAAGAAATCTTATAAATAATTGTAGCATAAATTAATCTAACCACAAAAAGGGTTAAATTTGAGAAGTGTTATAAAATTCATTTCAAATTCAAAACTTTTATTCTGCCAGCCAATCACAATGCAAAAATATTTGATATATATGTAATGACTTAATGTTTGAAATTCACTCGAATTTTGTGATGAGAACTGCAATAATTTATTGTTGTATCGAAATCAATTATTCCACTTTTTTGTGTTTCCTTCACAGAATAGTTGTTGTGAAAAGGAATTTATGGAAGAAATGATGAATGAGTTGATGAGGAGAAAGAGATGAAAGCCTTTTGTTTTACTCTTTCCATACAATTGTTAAACATTCTTGTTTTTCAACTTTAACATTGAAAAATTTGACGTTAAGAAATTTTTGTAAAACTTTGGAAATTTTTTGATACTCCAAAAATTATTGTAAAACTTTGAAAATTTTTTGATATTTTAAATTAGATTGATTTTTTAAACTGAACCTTAATATGTTACTGGAAATATAATTTTTTAACTGAATTTAAAATTTTTGCAATATTTTATTGCAATTTTTCTATGCTTTTGCATTCTTTTTTTCTTTGCTGAATTTATGTTATGCACACATTATCGTAGAAAATTTGTGAATTTGATATGTTTGATAGTGAAAGAAGGAAAGGAAAAAACGTTGAAGTATACGATATAGTCGGAGAAAAAAATTTTAATATTTCTGTGGAATATGAGAGTCATATTTGTGATGTAGCAAAAAAATAAATGACAGTTATTACTGTAAATGTTAAATGACAAATACTATTTTTACTGCCATTCAAAAGAGGATAGCAATTTAAAAGATGAAAAATGAAATAATAGGACAACAACAACAACAACAACAACAACAACAACAAATGGATGGATGAAAATATGCATAAAATATGGCGCAATTTAATATTCATTCATTTCGTGTACATTTGCTAATTGAATTCATCGTTTCACTTCATTCCAACTGCAACAATTCCATCAATCCATTCACTGTTTTGAGCGAAAGAAGTGCAACAATAATAATGATCTGAATTTTTCGCCTTAGGGTATAGCGGATGTTTTGTCCATATGAAAACAATTGCCTTAGGGTATGGTGGATATTCTAAGTTTGCAATCCGGTTATCAGTTTCGCATAACATGTCGCAGGAAAAAGAGATAAAGCTATGAAATAAGCTAACAGTGATAAAAAAGCTTCTCTTCTTACGTTGTGCTATCATCATCTGTTACTGAATTTTAATGTCGTATGATTGTGAAAGATGAAAAAAAAAGAGAGTGGGGATGAATACTTGATGATACTTGAAGGGACAGTACGGATGATGGATGAATTTAGAAAGAAGAGGAAGAAAATGATCAAAAAGTAGATTTGCAAGCAATTTTTGGGTAGCTTTCGCCTTACCCATTTAGACCCGTTTTCATAAGCAGTTTTACTTCTACTTCATGTGATAAGCACGTAGAGATTGAGAGAGAAAGATGAAAAATACATTCAACGAAAAACCCTGACACCCACATACACCTACACACACACACACACATATACACACATACACATACATACACATATACAATCACACATATCTTTACAGGTTATTTCTCCTGGCAACTCCTTTTTTATAAAATCCTTTCTGTTGGCGGTACATTCCAAAATTAACATCTCTTCTATTTACTTTTGTTCGGGTTAAGGTCATTTCAATAAATAGAAGTAAGGGAAAGATTTGTGATGAATAATTTAAAATTTCCATTCTTATCGATGCAACAACAATGCTTAATTGCCGCATACATGCGAACATTTCCATGAAAGTAAAAATATTAGCCATTTTTGGGTTTATGTTTATTTGATTGATTTAAAAAAAATAATAATTTTCGAATCCTTCGATATGATACTTTAAGAAAGCATACCTAATTTTGATAACATCTGACGATAACTGTTTCCCATATGCTAGCCTGAGATTATATATGCATTATATGATCTATGGCTTTGGCGCAAAATATGATAGCATCTTCGACATCGTTAGATCACGAAATTCAGATTCACAATACACAGTTCAATTACACTTCCCTGCTATTAACAACGGTGAGTTTAACTTTTTCACGCAAATATTACCATTAAATGTTCAATATTTCTTCGTTCTATCTCAGATGAAACTTAAAGGTAAGCAAAAATGTTACATACATACTTCGATGCAATAATATGTATTTTACTGTATATGCTGAAACTCAGACCTTTGAAATCTTTATTTTCATATTTTCACATTTATTTTTTCCTCGGCGTTTTGTTACGAAATGATGATATCCTGTTCTAAGGAACTGTTCAAATATTCTTTATACCTTTTTATTACCTCTGGGTTTGAAGTTTAGATTTTAAAAGTTTTCAAATTTTGGAAAAATCTCGTCTCCAGATTAGATGCAACTTTTAAATTTTCTAAAGTTTGCTGTTAATAATTGTTAATAATCAGTACTACCATATTCGGAAATACTATATTTTCTCTGATAATAAAACATTTTGTAATTGATAGTACAACGGAGTTGCGAATTTGATACAGCAATAGTGAAGTACAAACTGAGGTGTGTTACAGAGCTGTGATGTGTGGAACACACGTTTGTACTTCAGTATCGCTATATCAAACTGTATTGATTATTTGATTGGTAAAGCAATAAGTGATTTCAAAACGGTGAATTCAAAAGCGGTAAATTTTTCTTGTAAAAATTGGTAATTTAAGTTTGCACCTGTCACATTTATTTTCATGCTTCTATTCCTAAGGAAACATTTACCATCTATCATTATTATTACTGAAAATAGCATTCTCGCATTGCCAAATCGAGGCTAAATTAAGCGGAAAATGCAGAGAACCACGGCTGCTCCGTTGCAAGCTGCATTTTCGGTATTTTCTTCTTTCGATATTTTATTGATAACATTAACAAGGTGGAAATTCTACTTATTTAGGCAGTATAACCAGGGGGAGGTCAGCTGTGGGAGGGAGGAGATAGATGGTAAAGATGGAGTGCGAGATTAATATTTGCCCACTTTCAATATATCAAAAATTTATCTAAGAATGGAAACATGAATGAATCTCAAAGTAAGTGAAACACGAAAATATCTAACGAGATTTTTTTAACAAGCAATGGAAGTGGAACGATGGCGCTCATCAAAAAAAAAAAATAACATTTGAAAAAACATCTGCTTCGCCTCCCTTTCAAACATTTTCAATAGCTTCTTGAACAGAATCAGAACTGGATACTCTACTTTAAAATTTTCAAACATACAATGTGTTATTTCAAATGACTTAGAAAGGTAAAAATTGATGAAATCTTTAGTGGGCTGAGCTTATAATATGAATATTACATTAATGATATCAGCTTTCACGAAAGTATTACTTTCTTGTAATACGGAATGACAACAACTAATCGATACTATCATACAGTACGGATGGCCAAAAATTTCAGAACGGTTAAATAAAAATATATGATAGCTAACATTATAAATTTCTTTAGAAAATTTTTATGATTGAGATAATATTGAAGAAAATATTGAACTGATTAACTGTGTAAAGAAAATAATCAGATGTTGATGATTTTCAATACAGTTTAAAAGCTCATAAGAACCGAGATCAGTTTTAAATTGCTGCTCAAATGTATTTAAATAGTAGTGTTTAGAAAGTTAAGAAATTATGGGTTACATGAAAAAACAGGAAAAATGTTCACATCCATAAATATTTGCATAGACTGTATAAAAAGATGATTTAATTTTTTAAATTTTTATTAGAGAATATGCTTCTATGATCATAAGATGTTTGAAAAATTGCTAAATATAAGGGAAAAGTTCTCATTTGTGTTTATGTGTCATACCGTATTCCCTTACTTTTTTTGTCATTTATTATAATTGCAAAATATGTAAATTATACATAATTCCATTCATTCAAATTGATCACTTTATTGAATCTATCAATCGTCACTGCAAATACTATGCAGAAAAGGTCTGCAAAATGAGATATAATAAGCATAAATTTAGATTTGATTTCAATAAAGTCATTTAAATGATAATTGAAAGAATTTCAAAAATGCATATTATTATTTTTGCAGGGATATGATAGTGCTTGCTGTTTCACACCAGCATTGTCTTGCATTGTTCCAGCAGAAGCGCAACCGTATATTTTGCCGTATACTTTGCCACCAACTTCATATATCGTTAATTCTTCAAGACAATGCGAAAGCATGAAGAAAAGAGAAATAAGTCCTTGTAAATTAATTGCGACTACTCCGCCGCATGCTGCATCCTGTACGTTCCTAATTTTCTTGACAATTTCACTTCATTTTTTTTTCAGAAATAAGCACATCCACATTCTACCGCTATTGATCACATTGTATTAAAGCAATGGAAATAGCTTACGTACGTGTATGTGAACATGTATGTGTATGAGCGTATACGTGTATGTGTATATATGACTCTTTCTGCTATGTCTCTCATAATTAATGCTATTTTATTAAGTGCATAAATTATTAATATTTTCCTTTGGTAAAAATTGCTGTAAAATAAACTGACATTTTTTGAATTCTTTCAAGCTAAAAATAAACTTGGACGACCATATAATCCTGGCCGACCGCTTGCAATGGAAGAAAGACAAAAAATTTTACAACTCTACGAAAAAGGTTACAGAATAAGCCATATTGCTCGTATTATCGGAGTGACACACAGTTGTGTTTCAAAAATTATGACAAGGTTTGATGTTTATTATTTAAAATGTAGGATATTGATAAAAAAGATCTTCAAGGTATAATTAATTTCAGTGCCATTTCATGCATCATTTAGTAGCAGATAATAAAAATTGTCCGGTTGATCAGGAATAGGTCATTCCGAATGGTCATTATAAACTTCATCAAAATATTACTAAAAGTGTTGAGTGCAAAAAAAAGAAATGATTTAAAAATAACAATTGGAAAATAAAAACATTTTCTGTCAAATGAAAATTTAATATTTTGCAGATATCGGCGTACAGGTTCCATGCAACCGCGTTCCACATGTTCTACGACGAAGAAAAATATAGACTATAACAGTGACATGAATATTGATTCGGTCTCGAATAATAATTATCAGAAATTATGCAGAAGCTATACTGTTGATGCTACATTAAGTGATACCAGTCGACCAGTCAAGTCTTATTTAATTCAAAGGTACACATATTTTCATTGAAGAATATACATGTGAAAAAGGGTAATAGTTTCAAAACAAAACATCCATCTAACGCAATTTTTATAGATGTGAAAAATATGTGATTTTCAAAGGAATTTAAAAAAAAGTTCGCTGCCCCAAAACACTTCAAAATATCAAATTTTTAAAAATAAGAAATAATCAAATGAATGAATTCTTTTTCACGCAAAATTTCTTGAATTTATTTTTTTAATTTTCAATTTACAGCATATTATGCGAAAGATAATTATTTATGGTTGGAATATTCTTTATTGAAACATGATTATTACTACAATAACTCAGTGGCTACTTCATCTGCCAGTGATAGTATTTTTTTTTTTTTTTTGTAAAAAAATTTGGTTAACGTATAGCTGTACAGGGTAATAGTCAATAAATTTGTCTACACATAATATTAGTGTAATTCATCATTAAATTTTCCTCATTTCATCTTATATGTTTTGTTTTTATTTTTTGATTAAATGTTTTGTAATTATCGTTAAAAAATATCCCATATTAATTACCATTTGCTATTTTTAGAGAAAAAGTTTAATTAGGAAAGAAACACAAAATAATAAGAGGAAATCATGAGAATTTTGATGAAAA
Source organism: Acanthocheilonema viteae (assembly GCA_900537255.1). Lineage (NCBI taxonomy): Eukaryota > Metazoa > Nematoda > Chromadorea > Rhabditida > Onchocercidae > Acanthocheilonema > Acanthocheilonema viteae. The sequence goes on along the minus strand of UPTC01000168.1, from coordinate 36,939 downwards.
ATTACTCATTATTTATTCATACAACGATATAAAGTTGTTCACTAATCCATTTTACATTTACATTTCGTAATCTTCACATTTGATCGTTATTCCGAAAACTTAAAAATATCTGTTTTTTTGACTAAGTTTCAATCATTTTATTATTTGTAATTAAATGGAATTAATACTTCGCTTCGAAATATTTAGCAACAGTAATGAGATAATGCAAAGTTTTATTATTTCAATTTTAATTTATGCTTCGTGAAATTAAGTGAAACACAATAGTGTGACAATTAGTGGTTGGAATTTTTGAAGCATAATGAAGAAATACCTCTTCCATTACTGTATCCATTCATTAAGTATATCTCCCAGTAATAATAACATTTGAAAAGAATTACTATCCCTTACAACTACTTGCATAACTCAAGTAAGCTGTAAAGAATTCTGCGATTTTTTCTTTAGCAATTTTTTTAGCATTTATGTACTCGCACAATGTCCTGTGAAGATACACATATTGACCTTCCGTTTGTACAGCACCAGCTCGTTGTGCTCGTATTTCTTTTATGACATCCAGCACCTGAATTAAAAATTAGAATTTAGGATACATATCTTTTCTGGATAATTGTGACCTGACAGGTTTGCAAGAAAGAGAAAGATAACAAAAATATAAGAAAAATTAGTGAGGTATAGTTTGAATAGTTTCTATGATAGCAAAAAAGAGACTGCTTTAATGTGTTAGCTAATAGATTGGTTACCAAAACAAAATTATGTCGAAATATGCTGAGAAATGATTTTTGTTTGTCGATACTGCTTTCAAATATTACATAAAAAATCTTACATTGAGATCTTTCCCTTCAAGAAGGATTTTCAAGCAGATCTCACACGCGACGATTGTTCCCGTTCTACCAATACCCGCTGAACAATGAATAATTGCTGTACTCTGAGGTTGGTCTCGAATTTGACGAAGGATTCGCAACATTCCCATTCCAGACGTTGGTACACCAAAATCTGGAATTACTCTCTTATTTGAAGAGGAAACGAATTATAAACTGTTACTGCAAAAAAAGATTCCGAAAAATCTACTCGAATCTTTGAAATAACTTTTTATTTTCGTGATCAGATTGTTTTTCAAGGTTTTTTTTTCAAAAATTATTTGCAAAATTTAAATCTCAAATTTGACTCTAATTTGATTCTCAGTTGGTATCTCAAAATCAAATTTCATAGAAAATTTAAGAAAAAAAAAACTAAACAGTCTATTTTACCTGGCCAGTCCAACCATTTAAATAGTGTTACTACAACTGCTGAATTTCCCCTCACGCTAACATTCATTTCAATCGATTCAAAAACCTAAGTAAATTTTTCAGTAATATTTTCCGAATAAAATGTTGGAATTAAAGATTTATGGAAATAATAAAAATATGATCTCTTTCTTAACAATTTAATTACAAAAATAATCATAGTAAAAAGTAATTCTGCTCCACGAATTTTCATGGCTATAATTTTATAAAAGTACAGAATATGACTAAAATTGAAATTATTGAACTTTTTCTGAAGATTGTGAAGTTTTTCGGACGTTTTTGACAGTAACCATTCCGTATTGCTTTGTTTCACCACGATTTAATGGAAAATATTGTGAGCATTTTTGTTTTCCGCATTCGATCACTTTGCACAACATGACGATTGTTTTCGGCTTCTCTTGCCATACCAATCGCCAAAAATCATTTACTGTCGAATCCATTGGGCCCTTCAACTTTTTAGTTTTGTAGCAGCGAAATGTATACTAATAAACAGTATAAAGTTCAATTACTAAATAAAACAGGAATTTTCTCCCTGATTATAGTAACTTACGTTTGTACAATTTGTTAATGATAGAATTTTCCAAGGATCCTATGAAAGGTATGATTAAAGTAATATTGATAAGAAAGATTTTCACACCTGAGTGCAAATAAAATTGTTGGGAAGATTGCAAAGCGATGTTCGAACATAGTTAGCATGAATGTAATCTCTGTCCGGTGGCACATTGAATCTATGAAATGAGTTGTTTCTTAATTAATTTATACACATTTCTTTCTTTTCAAACATTTGCTAAGCTTTCGTAATATTTGTGCTAACTATAGCAAATGTAAAAGAAAAGAGAAAAACGAAATACTAATGTAAATAATAGTTAAATTACTTCAACACAACTCTTGTATGATCGTAGCAAATGACATTGTTGTATCGATTACAATCCATATTTCTATTAAAAGCTGCTTGTGAGGTTACTTTTGGTACAAATGTTTTCAACGTTGCAAACTCTGCTCGCAAACCGTCTATTTCTTGAAAAAATTTTTTTGATAAAATTTAAAACTATGAAAGTTTTTCATAAATTTACAGTTGATAATTAACAGAATGCTTCAACTCGATGAAATGAAGGCAAGTTATTTTTGATTTTTAACTAAATGTAAAAATATCTGATCATAAATTTCATCTATGCTACATATAAAACTGCATCAATCAATTTATAGTAAAATATAGGTAGATTTATTGATTACCACTTTTTTTTAGCTAAGAATTCACATATTTACAATTTTCATAATTAATGCAATGCTTTACTTTGTTATTAATAATCAATAGAATAATCTGGTCAAATGACCACAAAGAAACTTTTTTTTTCATTTCAATAATTCAAAAGTTTTTCGTTGTTTAATATCATCAAGCAAAGATTCTCAAACTGAAATGAAATTTCAAAAGCTTTCTGAGCTATCCTTCTCATCCATATTTACTATATCATTCTATTCCATCACTATTATTCCACAGCATCACGAATCATTAAGAATATTATGTCTGTTCAAATTTTGATCAGAAGCGACATTCGATTCTATTGGAAAGTTGCATAATGAAAATTGAAAGATTAAAAATTATCGCTTACTAGCCAATAATGTAAAAATTACTGTTCTATAATGTTTTTGCTCCAAAAATTATTTCTTTTTTGCTGTAAAGTAAATGAGCGGTCGCTTATCTCTTTCTATGTGTTATTGACAAATCGATGATTTCAAGCTATGAGACATGAAAAAGACAAATGATAGTACTTTTAGCAACAGTAGCAAGCGCAAATTTTTCCAATGCATGATCAGGGCCTGATTTTTTCTTCGGTCTCGTCATAAGGACCGCTCCTCCTTCATCATCTTCTACCGTAGCCATTGTGATCAGCTGTTCCTCCACTGTGACATCTTTCTTGCTTTTCTTCTACAATTTCTCCCATAAGTTCAGAAAAAAATTGGTCCTTAACAATATGTATACATGTCATTTAACGCTTTGCGAACTGATTTAATTAATTCAACTGTTCATTGCTCTTTCCTATCGTCTTTTTTACATTTATCACTGGCAAATTGAAACATTTCATTCTAAAATAAATTTTCAGTAATATCAGAATTGAATTGGTCAGTTGGGATACATTAGAAAAAAAAACACAATGCTTCAAAAAAAAGTTGCTTTGTCAAATATTATGAGTGATTCGAATGAAATAGCTTAAATAGATTCAGACCGACGAAGCAATTTTTAGCAAAGTTCGGGTAAGGCTGCCTTACTTCTTTAAATACATTTGTCCCAAATAAACTACATTGAAATCCAGTAAGAGATGAAATAAGGTAGACAAAATGCCACTTGTACAGTATTCATATAAAAACACCATTTTGAATCTTTTTTGCGATTTTGCCTCTATTAATCTTTCTTTTTAAATTTAAATCTTTTTGTTTTGTCTTCAAGAAACATTTCCGACTTTCTCTTCTCCGCACTCCTGATTTGCTTTATTACAGCGTCTGATTTAGCAGACTTTGCAATAATTTACGCACATTGCACAGTTTCTAATGGTAAAATAAGACAGAGATATGCCTTGGATATCCCTCATATGAAAAGTGAAGATATTTTCAATTCACGATTTCAAAATTTTAAAAAGAAGGGCCTCACTACTTCGATCCATTATATTCATCAAAAAAAAACACTGATACTTGACAACATATTTTTCATCAGTTTTTTTTGATAAAACTCTAAATTTATTTAACTTTCCATCTTTGGGCACCATGATTCCAATGCTTCAAGACATTCCAGACTAACTCACTGATTTGGATTTCCTGCGCTTTACCATACTGCACTCTCGACAATAATTTCATCTAATAATGACTTTCTACAATCATTCAAGTCTTTTATAATGTGCAAATGCAAGGAAATTTAATGATGTCTGAGACGCAAAATAAGGAATTAAAGTACATTCAAATCATATTACAGACGTTTCCAGAATTTTATACTATTCAGAACTTCTGAAAAGCAACTCCTACAATTTCGGAAGCTGCCTAAATTATTACAGTCTGGTACCCTTCTCACTCCCAACAGCGATACGGCTATTAAAATTTAAGATTTTCAAATACAAAATATATCATTTATGTTGGATGTTTAAGTTACATCGTAATGAAGACTCACTTCAGTGACTTAAAAGCTCTAATATGCAACAGTGACATGAAAATCAAAGTAATCTTTGACGTTCAGTTAAACTCACAGCTTCAAATATTCTTCCTGAACGAGCGAAATTTATCGATCGTATATATACAATCCGATACGTTGCTGAATAACATATTAGTAATTCATGAAAGCATATCATAAATTGCAACAGAACTATTTCATAAAACAAATCCACATAGTTTATCAAAGACATCACCTTCAAATAACTACACATACCAAAAACATTAATTCTAGCAGTATAAATTATCCAATTTCAGTAGATATTGAAATTCATTTGTGAACGACTGTTAAAAACAATAACTTAAGATAATAACAAAGAATATTTTTTTAGTCAACACTTTCACTCTATTAATTTATCCAAGATTCTATTAAACCCGCATAATGAGTTGTGAACAATCCTCGATTGTTAAACTAAAAGAATTTATAAACAAGAACTGTTGCTGCCAAACATAAATATTATATATGCAAAATTCTCGCATGTAATACTGGCCTAAATTTAGCATTTGATCACATGACTGGTAGAATATTAAAATGTTTCTTTTCCTAACTGCTTACAAATCAATTTCGAAAAATATTAAAGACGAGAAAAAAGCCCTCAAAAGTGATGGTCTGGAATGTACCAAATTACGGACTTTATTCCGATTCACTCGCACTTACAAATAAAAATCTACAATAAACATAAAATTAGTATTTATAAACATTGAAAAATTTTATGAGTAGAGCGGAACAATGACAAACATACTGCGAGGGTATTGATGTTATAGACATTGAACACACATATGCAGAAGTTTATTAAAAATTGTGATTTTACTCAACCTTAACTCACATTGTAAATCAAAAATGGAGAATCAAAATGCAGCAAAACATGACGAAAAGATTAGTTTTGTTGCTGAAGATTCAGGTGGTATTCACTAGATGAATTTGCGGCAGCATTTCCATTCATTGTTATCACCTGATTCGCAGCATCAACATTAAATTCCTGCAATAATGAAGCGCGCAATCAAGTCACCAATCTGTAGTATATTTAGTGTTTTTTTGTAATGAGTAATTGAAGCTGTAACATGCACGCAAAATGGACTGTAACCAAATAAGCTTGATATATATCTCGCATATTGTTGGCATATCCAAAGTGACCGATATAACACTGCAAAACTTATGCTGCTTTCAATGTATTCTCTTTACCGGTAGCTAAAAATTCTAAACAGATCTGGAAGCAGCACAAAAAAATTTAAATATGATTTGTTAAGAAAATCAACAGCAAAAATTTCTAAGGATAATACCAATCAAGGAGATTAAAGTAACCTGTAGCAAATGTTGTCCATTTACTCTAAGTCCAAATGCACGTGAAAAATTGCGTCGGATTTGATCATCTCGCCGCCGTCGTTCTTCTGCTAATAACTGCTGACATTCACCGATTATTATTTGTGCTCCACGATCTTAAAATTATCAGCTCCTGGCTTACTATTCTTTATCAATATGAAATTTTAGCATGAATGTCATTAATTCTCAACCAACAACTATCAGCAAAAATTACCAAAGAAAAAAATTGTCTTATTTTAGGTTATTCCTTCTTTGGAAATAAATACAAACAACCGCGGAAGAATGAATTATGAGAATTATTTGTGCTATTACAATAGCAACAACGCCATTACACAACATACGGATGTTGTTCAATTGAATATAAAAACATACTACTGCAACTGCACTTTTGTAGTACTGCGATAGCTTTTTCGTACATGTTTACTTTTGAAAGTGCCAATCCTTTACGATATAAGGCTTTTTCATTCGAAGGCTGTACCGACAAAACCTACGAAAAGATTTATTTCACGTGAAATACTGAAGGCAAAATTTCTTGTAATTTTACATTCTCAAATTAAATTATTGCTGGAATTTTTCAAAAGATTATTTGAATCATTCAAATCAAAGAGAATAATACTGCATGCTAACTTACTATGTACAAAGATATTATTATAACTCGCTATAATTTACCTTATCACAGTATTCCACAGCACGAAGAAAATCAGGTTCAGTACGATTCCGTCCTTTCAAAATGCATGCTGCTAAATTACTGTAACACTTCAATGCGATATCAGTCGCTTCTGTTTTCATTTCTTCACCTCGGCTTGTTGAACTAATTCTTTTGCGTCGTTCGCCAAATTTTTCAGCGTCCTGCTCTTTTTTTAATTTAATAATATTATAACAAAAATGACATATGAATAACAAGGAGTAAAAAATATAATCCAGTAAGGCACAGAAGAATTAGTCATCCTAGCCTTTTGATCAATTTTAAATTATTTAAACAAATTTATGAAATTTTAGATCTTTTAATGACATTAAATGTTTAAAACTGTAAGGAGATAAACTATTCTTAAAAATGGGGTAACTATTTCAAACTGCTGCAACATCCAAACGTGAAACAAAACTTACTAATGATTCACCAGCAACATTATTCACATTGACAACTTTACTACTTCCTTCCATGCTTCCATTTTCTTCTTGGTCACTTATCGACTCATCTACGTTGCGCTCCTTGCGCGCTAAGCCTAAAAAAGAGTGAAACTTTGGTAAAATATTAATCTCACGAAGTAAATCGACAAAGTAACAATACGTGGACAACACTGACGCGATGATTCCTACCTCACTTAGCTTTATATACAATTTAATGATTTAGAGAACAATGAAAATAACTGATTCACTGAATCTTAAAGTGTCTTTAATTTCCCAAAAAATATCATGTTGGATGTAATCCAGAAGACTAAAAAGATAAAATAAAAAAGAAAGCTTATCACGAACTCTGCAATTCAAATTGTGAAAGCTGTTGAATCGCTCGAGCGCGAAGTAAGCATTGGTGATACAGATAGATCGCTGCACTGAAATCTCAGCTTATGAAAATACCAAAAATTCTGCTATTTTGCATAAAACATAAACGGATGCTAATTCATTCTCATGAATGTTTAGAATTATTTGATTGAGATTTATATATGTCTAACAGAGCACAAATAACATTTGCTGAAATTTTGAACTTCGAGATAAATGTTAACAATAAGTCACGGGATCAGATGATCACAGGATCACGGAATCAGATCCATATGCAGGAATACGTAGAAGAAATGGAACTACAAATAATTTTTATACAGCTCTATGCTTGTGCAATTAGATTACTCGTTTGTCAGCAAAAAAGTGATAAGAATGATAAATTCCAGTAGATTTTCTTGATTTCCAGAACATTTCCTAATAAATTATATCACTGTTATTGAAGAATAATTATTAATTAACACAGCTTGATAGCAGAGCTATGATATCAAAGTTTCATTTCTCGTTTATTTCGAAAATAATTTGAAATCAATGTACCGGTATTTGGCTGTTCAATTTTTTTGGTTCATTGCAAAATGGCTAACTAAGTTATTCTCACGAAGATTTTATTCCCGTAAACTGTCAATAAATTATTCTAACGTTTTACTTCGTTCAATTGTCGACTATTAATAAGTTGAAATTATGCAATGTAATAGAGCGTGCAAAGAAATCAAACAAAAAAAGATTCAGTAAAGAAATAAACAAACGCAAACACAGCTTTAAGAGATAGAAATGTAAATTGCCTAAATTAAAATTTAAAAAATCTTTAGAAAACAAAAAAATTAAGAGCATGAAAAAGTGGAAACTCATAATATAAAATATTCACCAAAATATTCGTACCGTTGAATTATAAAAGAAAATCCCAGTAAAAAAGTAATATTATAAAAACTAACCCATAATCTTTTGCGCTATATCGAGCATTTGCTTGCTCCTTGAATCGATACGCCTCGCTCAAATTGTAAGCATCTTGAGTTGTCTTATCCACTTTCGACAAGTCAACATTACCTGTCATCACCACTAAAAACCATGACAAATAATCGGCTAACAATATCCAACTTTTCCATACCCTACCGTATCTGAATATTATCCATACCGATAACTTCTATTACAGACAATTTCAAAAAAAAAGATTGAGATGAAGAAAAATTAACAGGTTACAATAACGTCTCATTAAAACTTTCATTATTTCTCATAAAAATAAATACCTCATACTGTCTTTCTCTATCAAAACAACAACAACAACAACACCTTCAATCCGAACCATCTACACTGCCATACCCCTTCCTCAGAACACAGAAACCCTATCGCTGTCAACAACCTCATCCGTAAACAAAACAAATGCAAATTCCAAACAACGCTGGCAACAATCCAACGAAAGTGTCGCATCATCGTCTACTCACTGTGCAAAATTTCCATCTCTGTCAGTTTTTTAATTTGAAATGCAAAATTGTTTAGTGACTGATAGCTAATTAATATACTAAGTAAACAAGCGAATATTTCCCAATATCGTATCAGTTTCATGATTGATCTTATATGGAGCATTTTCCCGTTGACTCTTATAAAATTATCCAGAAATACTAAATGTTTTTGCTTAAAGATTATTTCGGATACGAAAATCGTAAATCCTTTATTCTTATCCATATCTCTTCCTCCCTCTCTCTCCCCTCCTCTCTCTGTCCGTATTTCTCAAGAAAATACTATCATCAAATTGTGGAAATCATAAAAGAGTTAAATACGAGCCTAAAAGAACACAACTGTATGAAGTGTTCAATATTGAAGGATAGATGTACTCTATTGATTTAGCATTAAAGATGTACAGAATATCATGAAAAAGCAGAAATGTCATCATTTGAAAGACAATGAAATGTAAATTAAACATTTTCCCTTTCGTGTAAACTCATTCAGGTGGATTTAAATGTGTCTTTCTGCATTATGCGTGTAAGTTTTTGCACGTTCAACATTTCATCACGTTTTTTTAAATGCAGTGAATTGACAAAATTTGAGTAGATTTTCTTAATTTTCGTATACATTTTCTAGCAAATTATATCACTGCTGTTGAAGAATGTACAAAATGGTTGAGTTATGGAATAAGTTATTCTGAGATTTTACTCTGCTCACTTATTAATAATCTATTCTAACTGAGATTTTTTGTTTACTTATGATTATTAAAAGTTGAAATTATGCAATGTATTGGAGTGTGCAAAGAAATAAACAACATAAATATAGCTTTAAGAGCCGGTTTTTTGAGAATTTCTCCAGGAACATATAGGAGAAACAAGTATTTCTATTTGAATGTTACAATTAAAATCTTTTTTTAAATTAACTGACAAGGCATTTCAAGATGATATGTAATATTGATCGATTTTAAACACTGTCTGATACTTGATAAACTTTTCAAATTGGTAGTGAACAATTTTTTGCTCGCTTTTACAGTAAAAACGAATGCAGTAAAATTATTAAAGTAATAAAATATTTTCAATAATTCAAGACACGTGAAATGCAAATTTCATATTGTATTTGATTCCATCTTTATGAGATTACATTTAATTCAATCCAAAAACGGAAAGCTTATAAATTTTAATGAATAGAATGTAATTTGCTGTGACAATGAGACAACATAATGTTAAGCTGTCATATCATATTGAATGGTCTTCGTGGTAATTTTAATCCAATTATACGCAATTCGTGAATTTAATACTCAACTACAAACTGCGTTTGAACTTGTTCCCCACACTTAAAGAGACCACAAGGAGAAATTAAAAACTATTTTTAAAATACTTGGTTCTTTTTACGGATTAAATTTTTCTCATTTTTCATAAGATATAATATACAGTCTTGAATTTACATGAATTAGATTATTTCGATTTCTTCAATAGCCTGCTATCTAAAGTGCTTCTTTTTTTTCTAATGATTAAAAAAATATTGAAAGTAGAATGTAGTATATATATATTGCCTTTAATCCAAAATTTACTTTCATTTCAAATTTCAATCCAACTTTGAACAAATTACTAGTTGTTATTTCCAAGCAAATTTAATTAGGACACGACTTAGATGCGAGCGTAAATGAAGATAAAATGACTTGAATGGTATCATAAACACATCTGAGATAAAGGTGGCGATAGGTACGACTACAACAAATAATTGAAGAATAGTTGGTTGTACTTTTGATTAAAAAGAAGAAAGAAATGTTAGATAAAATGTTCTACTCATTTATTTTTGCTGCTGTCATTAACACAATCATAATGGCTTCCAAGTTGGTTTCACTTCTTTACGCTTTGTTTAATGTTAGGGCGATTATTTATTTTCACAAATTCGTTTTTCTAGTTCAGTGAAATTAAACTTGAAGAGTTCAGTTGCTTCATGCCATAACCCCTAATGGCACTATTTTGTCCGGTCAATTTTGAGCTGAACATTGTACAAATGACCACTCATCTCAGACACCCATCACACGTGAACGACATTTTGCCTCCCCTCCTGGGAAAGCAGTCAAAAATTGTTCCCCGGGTCTTGGACAAGGCCCTGGATAAAGATTAGACAATGCCTTGTCTTTATTGCCAGTAGTCATTTCACCCAGCATCCAATGATCGATTGTTTCATAGAGCTATAGTTATGCAGAGAAAAAAAGGGCACTCTCTCATTCACATATGTCCTTACTTTTCCCTTTGTTTACCAGACGCGGCACTTTATAGAAATCCAAAAAAAAAATGAAAAGATGGGTGAGCAAAGAGATAAGAGAAGAGAAGAAGAGAAAGAGAGAGACGGACTGCTATAACGGCAATGAAGAAAAAGCTGCATCCGTAAGATGTGACTGTTAGAAGTGACGCAACGGTAGTTATGATCTGTGGTACGTGATACCTGTACGCTTATAATATATAGGAATGTAAAGCTGAATGACTCATCGGAAGCTTGCTTTTCAAATGTACAGTCCGGTGATTCATCGATCAGTGGTGTTGTTTTCCCGGACCAACTTCTTCATCCATCATCCATATTTCCATTCTCAGCACATTCATAACTTTTTCAGGTTGATCCCTCAACATCATAATATAGTATTACGTAACACACAGATATCATCCTTCATTGAATTAATTCAATTGCTAATTAATAATTTCATGTTTAGAACGTTCCAAAATTTTACTTCAAAGCAAAATAGCCGAAACTCTGAGAAAAGAAGTTTCGTTAAGAAACAAAACGGGGACGTCTACAACACTCAGGATTCCCAGGCTGTCTCCGATCCAAGTACTAACCGGCCCAACTTTGCTTAACTTGACAGATCGGACGAGATGTCGTGCTTTCAACGTGGTATAGTCGTAAACATGTCATGACATAACGAATACACCAAACTTCCACATCCTTCCTTGTGAAACCGGTTTGCTCTCCCGTTCCAAAATCTTGCTTCAAGCCACAGTAGCCTAGCCTTGGGGCCGAAACATTCAACCACCTTAAGTTTGGGTAATTGACCGAGAAATGCAACTCCAACACACTGATACGTTTGTGCTGCACTCAACAATCAATTAACAATATAGTATTCATAGGATATGCTAAGCTTGTACTTGGTTATGTTTGTCAGTATCGCAATTTCAGGCTAATTATCGATCATTTCGAAATATATTAGACTAATTGAAATGTCCACCTCACTATATTTTACGCAAATAACATTATGAAATTGGGCAGGTCAGTTATGACAAAATTTACAGGAATAAAAAATATATTGTAAAAACATAAATTGATTTTGATATAAACTGATTTCGACATTTTCATGGAAGCGATGATCGATGAAAGAACAGATTAACTTTCAAAAAACGGGAATAAATTCTTAAAAAAGCATATCATTTAAGTATGATGGCATAACATATCAATCATCTTTCTACTTAAAAAACCAAGATCATATAAAATTCACACTAACATTGTATCAAATCATTTTGTTATGAGAATCTTATTTGATTACGATTTTTCAAAGGGCATTCGTTTGCATACCTGAGATTTCAAAATGATTGATATTCGATATCAATTTACATTCTGCTTTCTCTGATTTGATTTTTCATTTAAAGGCATTTCTTTGATCTTTCATTTAAAAGTTTGCGGAATTTAACAAAAAAAATGTTTGAATGATGTTAAAATTTTTCTTTCATATTTTATTCCAATACAGAACAAAGTATGTACTAAGCAGTTAGAATATTAGCATATTTAACATCAATTCAAATAAGCACAAGTGTTAAGAGCACGAAAGCTAGTCATCGATTAGTGACAAAATGAATGAATAATTAAATTCAAATGACATAAGAAACTACAATCAATTCTTCGATCATTCAGTGCATTTCAAATTTTGGGAACCCTTAGAAATACGGTTTGGTGGGAAATGTAATTTGAGAGATGAATACCACCATCAGTTAGATTATCATATAGTATTGTGTGTGTCGCTTAATTTGAAATATCTTCTCCAGAATCAAAATACAATCTTTTCTTTTGCAGTCAACAACTACATTAATTCCAGATTACTGTTCAGAATCGAGAATATTTGCATTTATTGTCGAACCGGAAAATTAATCCTATTCATTTGATTATTTTGCTCAATTTTAGAAAGTTTCAAAGTGAGATGAAGTAATGCAAATTTATTTACAAATCATTAGCACATTCATAATTTGTTATAAGTTTGTTGAAGATTTAGAAGCCAAAATATGCATGTAATAATTTTCTGCTGGAAAATTTCATGCAATTTACAATGCTTCTCCTGATTAACTTCTATTGTTCTAATTCAAACTTAAATTAGAATTATCGTTGCTTGTTTGCCTGTAACAAATTTCAACATCCATCAATATGCAATGTTATTCATGAAGATAGCTTTGTAATGCAAAGAATATCAGATCAATCATCTGAGGCTAGAGCACGAGAAAAGAAGCTAGGTGAGATCTATCAGTCACAAGCGCTATCATCATCATCATCATCACCAGCATTCATCATCAAATTAAGAAAGGAGAAGCTAGGTGAAACTCTACTAGTCACAAGCGCTATCATCATTATTAACGTCATCATCATCCTTGCTATCGTCATCTGCAAGATAAGCTTACTTGGTTGAGAAGAGGAGGGGGAGGAGGAGTAGGGAGAAAAGCCACTGATAGCGGTAGCAATAACATCTGTTCAGCTACAGCATTATTCCCGAATCTGATTGCTACTGATTGCTGTGGCACTATTGTAACATCCAGTCTTTTCCGACTGCCTTTTTAAAAAAAGAAAAACTTTACTATAGATATGATGTGATTTTGATAAGAATTCGTTATGCTAAAGTAATTAATTTCGGATATGAATGTTGAATTTCAGTATTGCTAGTTTTTATAGGAATTTAGACTGAACGTTTTTTAGTAATTGAAACTAAATTTTCTGGATCAATTTTATATTTGAATGCATTTTGCATAGAAATATTGGTTATATTATGAGTTTAACTTCTACATGGGAAATGTAAGAACCATTTTTTTACTTTTTAAAAAAAATTCTAAATCTTCATATTTCTCGAAAAATTCGGTCCATTAAGCATTGTTAGTTAACAATCTTTACTGATTATTCGTTATATGCTGCCTTATTTACTTTCATTGCTTGGAAAATATGAAACGTTATTTTGGTGTGATATTTTGGAGAGAAAACTATCGAAATGTAGGGAAGTTATATGATATATCCTATAAGTGGGAAGAAGAGAGAGAGGGAGAGAAAGAGAAAGAAAGAAGTCAAATACGGAAGTGTGATGTAGAGAGAATTTTTCGCATAAATAATGCTAAGTAATGTCCTTTTTTTAACTTATTTTCCTCCGCTTTTATGTTGTTTTTCAACAAAAGCTGATTCATTAAAATCTCGATGAAATATTTTTCAATCAGTGGAAAAAAAAACTTCTCGCTTGTGACATATAAGATTCAAGAATCAAGAAAAGCAAGCCTTCAGCCCTCAAGAAGTAATGTCAGCTGAAGGATTTTGGTTATTTGATGGTTTGGAAGAAGAACCATATGGCCTTTTACCGCTTGTGAATTTATCTGGAAAAGGTGGACCGACATCCACGAAATTTGTCGAAAGAATTGGCTCATATCAATGGTATTTGAATGACGAGACACCTACCATCGTTGTAAGTTTTTATCATTTTTCAGAAATAAATAATCTGATTTAAAACAATAAATATATTAATTGTTTTATGAACGGTCAACACATATACAGTAATTTTTAATTGAGTGTAAAAATTTATTACAAATTTCTTTCATTTCATTGAAGTTTTCATTTTGCAGTGGGTAATAACGCTATATTTTGCAGTCTAATTAGACTGCTGAAGTGATTAATTGGTAGTCAACTAAAATTCAAAGTTCATTTTTATTTAGATGCCCGGTATGCCTCCGGAATCCTTTTTCTGGGCAGGTGGCAAATTACAGCAGGATCACGGAGTAGTTATATACGATGTCAATCACTTAAAAGTTTGCTTTTTAAACATTGAAATGCATAAAAAAGTTAAGTTAGATGGAATTTGGATTTAAAATTCACTTTTTTAAAAACACCTTCATAGCCGCTATTTATGAGACATGACTGAAGTTTATTTACTTTCATCTTTACAAACCATCGGTATTTTCTCAGTAACAAGTTCAAAAATATGATGTTTAACTTAAAAGCACTTTACCATTATTGATTAATTCTGCTGGACCAATAGAAAGCCAATAATTTGAGAATTAGGTTATCATCCAAGTTGAAATTGATATTCTACCTGAAAATGCCATAGAGCATTATTATTTGTTAAGACAAATATTCAGTTTAATCAGCTTAATATCAACGATCTTTCAGATTCCTACTGGTTCGTTAGACACAGCAGTATTAGCTGCACATCACATAACAACAAAGGCAAAAAAACCAATTAATTTCAATGATTACAATTTTATCACCGATGCCGTAAACTTGCAAAAACTATTCGCATTTGCGCAGGAAGCGGGCGATGGATTGTTTCGAATTGATGCAGAACGAATAGGGAAAACAGTTTTATTAACAAGGTGATTGTGCGCTTTAGAAAGGATCACTTCCAGAACAACAAAACAATTTGAACCAAATTTTTATTCGTTAAATTTTTTGAGAATCCACCAATTAGTTCCAGCTCATTTTGATATTATTTCAGCAAAAGCATTTTGATTAAACATATTTTTTAAAAATATTCCAATCGCTAATCAATTTGATCTCGTTTCATAACTGCAACCAATATACCGTAAAATAAATATTAGCATCGTTCATATTGTTTAGAAATTTAATTTGTGATAATTTTTTTAAAAACAGCAATGA
This sequence comes from Acanthocheilonema viteae, assembly GCA_900537255.1. Taxonomy (NCBI): domain Eukaryota; kingdom Metazoa; phylum Nematoda; class Chromadorea; order Rhabditida; family Onchocercidae; genus Acanthocheilonema; species Acanthocheilonema viteae. Next base: position 21,321 of record UPTC01000168.1, on the reverse strand, counting down.
TTTGTGACATAAAAATTCAGTTACTGATTTAAAAAGGCTGGAAACGGATGCGGTCCTTCTCCAAAAATTTTTTGAAAAGATTTTTATTTTTTTTTTAGAATGGAAGCATCAGATCTCATGGAAATTGGTCATGTAACATTTGATCAAGCACTAAAACGAAAAATGACAAAAGCAAGGTCGAGGTTTACTACTGGCCCATTTTTCCAGCTTGTTTCTTACCAGTTTGGCCAGTTCAAACTACTCGTACGATTCGAAGTTGACTGCGCTGATTATGCTGCTGTGAAAATGCAAAGGTAAAAATGTAATAGATTATGCGTAATTTCACATCTCATACATTTTATCTATTTAAATTTGATCTGCGTTTAGTTGATCAACATAAATCTTTTTCAAATTCCATTCTTAATTCACTCCCCTGCAATTCGTTTTTCATTTGCATTATTCCATATCATTGAAGAAAATTCGGCTCTTTCGAACGACTCCAGTTTAATTTTAGTGATTTTCAAAAAATTTTCTAGAGATCTTCGATCTTTGTGAATTTAAAATTCCGAAAACCGAGAACAACATCATTTTTGACTTCCTTGAATATAACAAATTTGCTGAAACATCTTGAAAATTTATAAAAATTGTGTAATCCAATGATCTGAATGACTACACTCTAAATTTTGAATCAACTAATTGGAACAATTACATTCGGACTGTAACTAAGATACAGTATATTCCGTAGCATCAAAATTCCTTGATCTCTACTGCCATTATTCGAATAGGGAATCATTTAAAATGTTTATTGACAGCATAATTTACATGCTTTTACAATATGGAATGGAAAATCAGATCAATAATTTTGCTATTTCTCATCAAAGTATTTTTTAATTGTCGGGATAGAGAAAACTAAAACAGTTGTGACTTTGCTTAATCTTTATTCACAACGAACAGCTGTTCCTCTTATAGCCCTCATAAACGGACTATGAAACCAGAAAATCAGTACATTGATCCATCTCACAAAGAGATTGTCTGAGTTTCTTACAACTTTCTCTGCAAAAAAATTTTAATCATAATTAAAAAGTGTGTGTTCAATACTAATTGCTGTGATGTATTTTAATGGGCAGCTTTTTTTTGAGAACTTTTAGGCTTCCAATCATGCTTGTCCTTTGCATGTTATTAATCACTCTTTGTACACATTGGCAAACATCTATCCTCTAGTTGGGTATGAAAGTTTTTGAATTATGCAACTAGAAATTGCAAAATGATTAATTTACATTGTAAACAAAAATGTTGATGAAGGTGATAATGAATCAAGATCTGAAGCAGATTTACTAAATGTATTAATTCATTTAATAGTTGAATCATTAATTTTGCAGTGACGACCATTTGGAAAAAGAAGGCGAATTGGAACCGAAAAAAGAAAAGTTTAATGAAAATAGTGCAATTTCATACATAGAATATGGTGAAGTGCCACGGAATGTTCCGTTGCAACTTTTAACAACTTATCCACAGGGTGCCGGATTTCCATTCTTTACATGGGCACAAATGTTTTTCACCACTGCAGATCAGGTTTGTATATTAGCTATTAAGTGAAGAAGATTGTGAGAACAATCAGTTACATGTCGCAATCATATACAGATAGATCTATAGTATTTGAGTAACAAATACATTGCGAAATTGACTTGAAATATTTACAAAGTAAAATTTCTACAGGAGATCGTCGGTTGGTTCAAAGGAAATGGTGATTTTGGAAAGCCAGCAATGAACACTCTCTCCGACATTTCTAAACTAATTAAACCTTTGCCCTATGTGGTACTGTCGAAAGTTCACGACTGTTTAGATAAAATTGCAAAATTTTTGATAAAAAATGATCCTGAATTTAAATGTGCTTTGATATGGAAAGGTAAAAATCATCTAGAAATTTTTGCTAAAACGAGTACCACTGGAGCTGTTTCACCTGGAGTAAAAGAAATGATGAAGACGCAATGCAAGGAACCAGATGAATCGGAAGAATGAAAGAGTGATAAGATTTAAAAAATTCATTTATCATTTTTCAATATGTCATCTTTGATAGTGGCACTCGAATTCAAATTATGCATATTCTATTGGAAAATTTTGAAGGAATGTTTTGTCTTCATAATTTTGAAGGAAATTTAGGCAGTGTTAGCTAATTTAAATTCATTGATTCATCTCTACAGCTCTCGTTATTTTTAATGATGTTAAATGAATTACGGTTTACTCGTTTCTGACGATGGATGAAGCATAAAAATAAACGGTTTCAGTAGACTTTACAGTCCAAAAACTGAGTTTCTTTATTTCAACATTCTAATATCAAATGATTCAAAATGGATTCATGTGAGTATTAAGAAATGCTGAGTTTTAATTTTATCAAATTAAGGAATCTGCTGCACAAATCCTACCTTTCTGTAGTTATTTCTAATTCATTGGAATTAAAGCTGGTTGTACCTGTATAGATTTTGTTTGAGGTTCCATAAGAATTTAAAAATTGACTTTAATAACTTTCATATCCGAGAAATACTAAAATTAGAGATAGGAAAATTGATAAAAGCATAACGTAAATGAATCATAGTTCTAAATTGAAAATTATTGACATTCTACTTCTGAAAGAGAAATCAAATGAAATTCATTCAGTCGTGCAGTTGACACCACTGTATAACAACTATGCGCGTATATTATTTTTTAACTGAAAAGTAGCAAAAAATTTGACAAGTGAATATCAGAAATCAGAAATCAATTTGAAGCACTTCAAAAGCCACTTAATTTTTATTGAAGAATGGAATTGTTGCTCTTTACAATGAATTTTTTTGCATAAAAAACGTATACATATTTACACCGTTGGCTTAGCAGTGTTGGCATAAAATTTCACCCTTGTTAGCATTATCGTGACTTGCGTTAAGCATAAATCGGCTTTCTAAAAAAAATTTACGCTTACACATGATCACCTTGTCCATATAGAGGAAAGTTTAATTTATTTATTAGCACTATGTCCAATATTATTCCCCTATGTATTGTTGAATAGATGTCTTTTTGAGAGCTTCAAATGAGTTCACTAAAGATTCAGTAAGCCAAAAGAAATGCGTATTATTAATCATGAATCTTTACGAATTCAAAGGTAAACTGTGCCATATTTTAATTTTTCTTCCTTTACATGATTCAAATAATGAAATATTATCTAAGTTCCCTAAATCCTGAAATATTCTCAATCACTGTCATCCAAATGCTTCCCCGTGAAAACTAAGCATTGCTAATTAAGGGCCTTTGTTCATATCACTAATCATGCTAATAATTCATAAATTAGAGACTTATTTTACAAAATATTGCATAAGAATTCCATAAACATAACAACACTCATTGAAGGAAGAAAAATCTCCGTTATTCATATTGTTCATGTTATCATGCTAGCAACGGTATTATCGAGTTCTATATTACGGTTATTTCTTATTTCTATTTATAATAACGATAGAAATAAATGCTACTTTCCTTGTACGCCATTGAAAATATTGATCGGAATCCCCGATATTTAGCGAGAAGATGGAGGTTCATGTAATATGGAAGTATTCAGGACATGTGAAGCATTTCTGATACATTCATCAAGCTGTTCGGAAAATCGAAATTAATTCCTATAATCAAGTAACTATATCTTTTAAAAAATTGTATAATCAAATGATTGACAATTTGAAAGAATTTCTCAATGATTCACCATTTGTAATGAATGTAAAAAAGGGTTTACAACATTTCATGTAACTAGCAAATTCTCATCATAAAAACCATTCCATATCTAAATGTCCATCGAAATATTTCTGTCTCGTTCTCAAATAAAATCCAATCACATGATTAATCTTATAATCCGCTGGTTTATGTTTAACATTTTTTTTATAAAAACATTCTTTCCCATGGCTATCTTTGCAACTAAACAAACTGCATCGCAACACTCCCATTAAATTCATTCTGTGTAAGAATTTAAATGCATCCAAAATTTCTCATGATCAAGCGGAAATCACGAGCTCGCATTCTCGCCCCGCATTTATCTATTCATTCTCAATCATTTTCATTATTGTTATCGAAATTATTCTCACAAATTTCCGAACAAAAGGAAATAAATCTTCAAATTTTCGTGCAAATCAATAACTCAATCAATCGTTTCCAACACAAAGCTATTCTCTAAATTGCACTAATGACAGGAAGGTTCGTGACGTGACATTCTTGAATTATGGAGTGATAAGAAACGGATTAGAAGTAATCATGACGTACACATCAAATTTAAAAGTATTTGATAGTATTTCGAATTGATTACCTTATTTAAATTATTCACTTTTTTGCATTTTTTCCACTTTTAATTTCTTGATGCTGGGAAAAACCAGAATTAGTTAGCAGTAGCAAAACGACGAGAAATGCCTAATTCACATTGAACATAAATATAAAAGGAAAATTTCAAGAGAAGTCAAAAGAATGAATTTTTTTTGGTGAGTTCTGTTCACATTATTTAATCTTATTTTATTTTGTAAGCAGAAATTCTACTGAATCAAAAACACAGTCTTCGAAATGACGGCCTTTAATGACTAAGAAGTCTTTCGAGAAAGCACAACATATTATTGATGTCATTCAAAATTTTTGTACTTTAAAAGATTTTATTCAAGTTTAGACATAACATTTATGTTTACAAAAATGGTAATCATCTGAAACATAATTTTATTCTTTCTTCTAAACTTTACGAAAAAGATCGACTGTTTGGGAACATTCGACGATACATAAATTGTAATAGAGGAACTCTTCCTGGAAATATTCGTCTTCTCATATTAATTATACTTTAGTTAGTACATGAAAATAGATAAATAGATAGGTATTTATATATTGCACTAAACTTCTGCGTTAAAAGTTTCAGTTTGATGAATAATGTTAAAAAGAAATTCATATGAACGAAATTACATCACTTATATGCGCAAAATAAATACTTATTGATTAATAAGAATTTGACAATTATCAGAGAGTTGGAATTCAAACAAAAAAGGACGGAATTTAAAAATGAAGTTATTTTCCATCAGAATGCAAATATTAACCAATACAAATTTATTTTTTTTATATTTTTCAACGCTCATAACAATCTTTTAAGTCGACATCAAAAGGGGTGAATAACTCTTGAAGTATTACTCAATCGATTGATCATTCGATTGTTTTACAATGTTCAATTATAAAGGAAGTTGAATAAATTCCAGAAATACTATGTGAACAATGAATTCCACAGGTTCAATACATACATGTAATCCGAATTTCACATATTCCATAAATAAACGGCATTTGTTGGATACCACCAACACCACCAATAGCAGAAATAGAGTTTTCCTGGTTGAGGAGTTGACGTTAAAACGACAGATGATGTAGTTCGAAGGATTGGTGTTGAAGTTGTCGTTTCCAAAGTTGCTTTTGTTGTTGAATCATTAACTGTTGAGGTAAAAATAGTTTCAATTGATGGAGAAGTTGTAGTTAACGAAAAAGCTGTCGTTACTGCAGATTCTGAAGTTGTGGAGTTTGACGTTATTGGTGTTGTGGAGTTTGACGTTATTGGTGTTGTGAAGTTTGACGTTATTGGTGTTGTTGAATTGCTGCTTTGTGACGCATAAGGCTATAATAATATATTGTTAGACGTGAATATAATAGGAATATTGGAAAATTATTGATAAAAAAAATTGTCAAGAAAATAAATTAGAAGAGATGAAATTCTATTCTTTTTCTGTTGTCTATTTCACCTACTGACACTAATAATGCGGGTAGTTTTGAAAATTTTTAATTTCTTATCCGAAGTTTTGTTAAATTAACAAAGAAATAGTAGTGATTTGTATATGAAAGAAATAATTAGTGAAAATTTAGACAAATATCGGAAATCAGTGCAAAAATGTATCATTTCATTTAGCGAATATTTCAGATTGGAGTAAATTTCAATCCTTTCCTTCCTCATGCTTTAATTCATTGCTTTTATCAGAAGATTCTAATTTATTCTTATGGAGCAATGTGGTTGAGAGTGAAGAATAAATGGTTTGAAAAAATTAGCTGAGAGTCTAATTTTTTCATTTCAATATTCAAGTTAATGATATGCTATGAATATAAATAGCTAGTCGCTAAAATTCTAAAATAAAAATGTTGTCGAACGAAATGAAAATTGAATAAATTACGTAAAACACAATAAAAGCAATGATAACGAATTCCAATCTTTGTGTTTTCATCGTTTAATTTGATCGATCGAGTCCAGGCTAAATATAAAAGCAATATTTATAGATAAAATCATTAATTATTAAAACAATGATTAAGGACAAATTATTAATTACTCAAATTCCGATTTGCATAACATTAAATTACTTTCCTATTTGCCATTTAATTCAGTATAATTTATGAAATCCTTGTGTTTTAAGTTTAATGAAACTTTCTGTTTTACTTTCTATGGCAATAAATTAGATTTTACTTGACCCGCTTCCCATTTTCAAGCAAACTCTCATTTGCACAACATTTGGAAAGAAGAAAGTATAGCGCCTATCCTTTTTCTTGTAATGTATGGTAAAAACCGATGAAGCATTTGGTATTTAAATTCCACTTCGATTGAAATATGCCAGAATTGCTGTTGGGCCGAACATCATGCGAATGTACTGAAAAACTTGAAGACATTTATTATATAGAAATTATTTTGCACTTGTGGAGTAATACAATTGAATTGAATGTAAGCATTGCCTTTGAAATAGCACTACTCATCCGAAAGCTTCAGGAAAGCAAGCATTGTTTAAGGTATCACACCAAAGAACTCGCATTTTCATTTAAATTATTTTTCTTGCAAATTGGGAAATAAAAGTACAAAATATAAAAATCTTGAAAATACAAAAAAATAGTTTGTTCCATTAATTTGTAATGTTAGAATCAGAATTGTATAACGGAAGTTTGATTATATCCAAATTGCTTCCTATACAAAAATTTTTTATTTTCCTTTCATTTTTCGAAAATACTGAAAAAAAGTCAAAAATATTCTAAACTGTGACGGGCATCAATCAACTCTAATTACTCACAGCAAATGCATTTTGCTCAGAATGAAGTCACTGGATGGGAATTAACAAAAAATTTCACAAATGTTACAAAAGTTTGCATATATCCATTTTCATGTACTAACTAAAGTATAATTAATATGAGAAGACGAATATTTCCAGGAAGAGTTCCTCTATTACAATTTATGTATCGTCGAATGTTCCCAAACAGTCGATCTTTTTCGTAAAGTTTAGAAGAAAGAATAAAATTTGAATGACTTCAATAACATATTGTGCTTTCTCGAAAGACTTCTTAGTCATTAAAGGGCGTCATTTCGAAGACTGTGTTTTTGATTCAGCAGAATTTCTGCTTACAAAATAAAATAAGATTAAATGATTTTTTTCATTTATTTTGTTTCGGATTAATATTTCGCAAAATTATTTCTACGATGATTTCTTTTTAATTTTGCACTTGAAAGAATATTTTATGTACATATGTGCTTATGTAAATCATCAATATTAAGCATTACTACGGATTCGTCGATTCAACCTGATCTGGAATGTTGCGTGCAGAACTCGCAAATCCGTTAATTAATTTAAAATCTCTTGTCATTTAATATGAAAATGAAATAAATTCATTGTTGAAATTCGAATGAATGCTAATTATATCGGTCTTTTCAATGCTTGTTAGTTTTTTCAAAAAATGCAAATTTTGTGAAATTATGTGAACAGATAACGACTGGATAAGTTAAAATTCTCACATTGTTTTTAATCAACTATTTTCATTGTGGTTCATTGCATTCATACTAACGGTGGTGTAAAAGTAATGGGTAAATTTTCTCTTCCTTTCTATTTTAAAATTCGAAAATTGTTTGCTGTTTTGGAAAAAACTCTGTAACATTTAATTCTGATTCTTGATTTAATCAAATGTAATAAAATTATCTTACAAAAGAAAGAAAAAGGAATTGGAATGTTTTAGGGAAGTTCTGTGTGGTACTGTTTATATCAATAAATATACTTTGCATCTTTGAAAACACTTTCTTAACTGTTTCCGTAAGTTATACTGTTATTGCACAGTTTTCTACAGTATGAAACCATGTAAGTCAAAATTATCTCGTTTTAATCACTTATCAAAAACTGAGCCTAAGCCAAAAATTGAGCCTTGATAGCAATTATGGATTGTCGGAGTAAGCAAAAAGTGTATAAAATATATCGCATTAACCAGTTTTGTACAATATATTCAGGCCAATGATTTGATGTCAATGATCGAAGATGCAAAAATGCAAAAAATGGATGATTTAAATGAGATAATCAATTCGAAATACTATCAAACACTTTTAAATTTGATGTGTACGTCATGATTACTTCTAATCCGTTTCTTATCACTCCATAATTCAAGAATGTCACGTCACGAACCTTTCTGTCAGGTTGATGTTATCTGATGTGTAATGACGTCACGATCAATGCTCATACGATTCATGTAATCAAGGGTGTAGAATGAAGGCTGATTGTCTTTTTAGATCATTTAGTGCAATTTAACGAATGGCTTTGTAAATCTATCAGAAATGCTTCACATGTTCTGAATACCGCCATATTATATGACACTCCCATTTCGGGAATTCCGCCCGATATTTTCAATGGCGTACAATAAAGATAAAGTAGCATTTATTTCTATCGTTGTTATAAGCAGGTAAAAAATAACCGTAATATCTGTCACAAATGCAGCAACCAAAAAAGAAGGGCGTCGAAAAAGGCAAGTCGAAGAGTCAGCATATTTGGAAGCTAATCGAATATTCACAAAACTTGATAATACCGTCGCAAGCATGATAACAACTGTCGCAATTCATGAATTGAACGATATGAATGTGTTTGTTCATTTTTCCATCAGTCATTAATAGGCTTATTAAATTGCATAATTAAATGATATTTTGAAATTTTTTGAAAAAAAAGAATGCTTAAAAAATGATTTGAGTCTTCAAGTATCACTGAGACTAAAGCAATGCTGCTAAATCATCGGGATAATGAACATGGCAGAAATTACGAACAAATATTGATTAACATGCAAGGAAGAGGAAAGTTAATTTCGAAAATTTCTTTTCGTGGTATATTTCAACAAATTTTTCATTTCAATTTCATTTTCTTTTATAGTTATATCGCAACAAAATTAAACTGCTTGAAATATGTTGCAGAAACTATTCAAATGATTAACAAACAAACTGATAATGGCAGCATGTTTGTCTTACTATTAATTCAATCATGATTTTGAATATCAATTTTTATCAGTAATTAACCAGCCTATTTCAATTTAATTAATTAATCACATTGCATGAAAAATATTGCATAAAAATATTGTATAAAGTTGCATAAAAATAAACAGAATTGAAAAAAAGTAATTTCTGCAGAATATGGATTTTTATGTTAATCATTTATTGGATGTTAGTACCTGTATTCATTTGGATTGCAATTATTTTATTTATGTGGAAAAATCTTCGATCACATTGGCGTAAAATTATCGTACCATTGGCAACTGCGGTAAGACAATGATCAATACCTCAACGAGATGATATTATACTGAAATATAATAGAATGACCGTTTGAGGCACTCAATTATATATTTTTGATAGTTAAAGTAACATAAGCTATCGTGCGCACTTTTAGAAGCATTGTGAAGTGAGCGGTAATCTACTAAACGTGAAAAACGAAATTATGACAATGCCAGCATGGGACGGTTCGTTATTTCTTTTTTTCACAAAAAACCATCCAATATTTTGAAAGGTCTTTTCTGTTGAAATTATTTCATTTGTGATTAATTAATTCCATTCACTCGTTTTATTTAGGATTAATATTTTGCAAAAATTTTTTTGTTAAGATCACTTCATTTTGAATTTGTTTCTAAAGACATTTGAGATAATATTTTGTGTGTATAGGTCTATCTATAAATCATCAGTACTAAGAATTACTGTAAGATATGTCTTTGATCGAGTCTGTTCTGACAATTGCGCTATCCAGAACAGATAATTGAGGTTATAACTGAGATTTTTAGATAAGATGTGGAACGAAAAGTATTGTTAAAAATGCTAATGGATTGATTAGCAAATTACTTGATTGAAAATTCTGCATAGAGAAGTGAAAAAGCAGTTTTTTCTAGATTCTTGATAAATTAGGCTTCTGAGAAAAAGCTGATACTGACCAAAAAGTTGATCTACTGATCACTGTTTGTTGATTTTGCTAGCTATAGTTTTGTTATAATTGAAATTGTTTTTACTTTTTAATCATTTCTCATTTATTTCTATCCTAATTTATGCACTATTGAAATTTTTGTTATTAAGAATTAAACAAAAGCATTATTGGAATTTTTGTTAAAAAATCATTTTTCGTTCTTTTGTTATTTTTCTGCATTTACGTTTTTAAGATAATATATTACAACCACTTTCAAGAATTTACGTTTTTTTTCACAATTTTTTCCGCTTATCTTATATTTTTTGAAATTTTTGAATAATTTTTAATGATTCCCCTATTTTTAATTTACATTGAGTTATAGCAACTTCTAATGATAAGAAATGTAAAAAAGTTGTACAGTTCTTAAGAAATTGGAAACACAGAGTGGTTCTCTAAATATTGATAATAGTCCGTTTTACTGATACAATTTGGAGTCTTTTACGTCCCACGAAAATATTATCAAATATGTGAAATAAGCAAGACATTATGGCGACAAAATCAGCTCCTAAATTCTTGCGTCATTTCAGATACTCTCATTTACTTCAATAACTCACATCAGCAGTTTGTTTAATTGAGTCATTTCGAAATATGCTTGGGCAGAGATGAATTGTCTCTCTTTAGTATACTTTGAAATGAATGATGAACTGAAATATTTTCAATATCATATTCAATGTTATTTATATTTAAATAAAATGTTTGTAAAAAAATATGGCATGTTTTAGATAATAAAAAATAATTACACCATTGATTTAGGCGTTCTGGAAGCTCGATTCGAACAGACAACCCAATCAGAGCGTGACGAAATTAAATGGTCGCCAGAGGAGGAAGCGGTTGAAATACAAAATCAGCAAGAAAATAAGAAAATCACGCAAAAGTGAAAGGATAATATATATACAATTTAAAATTTTTAACAAACTTATCAATTTGAGTCCAACGAAAACTTTCTAATATATATAAATTTTTCAAAAGTTTTTCGGAATACTGAACGTCAATAAAATGGATAAAATGAAAATTTGACGAATATTTGAAATGAATATGTGATCAGTCTTTTACATGCGTAAAAAATAAAAGTAAATGTATAAATTAAAAATAAAAGTAAAGTGTATAAATAAAAGTAATGTATCATATGAAAGATTTGAAAGACATTTTGTCACAAGTACCACTTCTTTGTATTACAAGATATCAAAATTAAAAGTTTCAGCTTTTTCTATCGTTGGTTAATCACTATGACTTCCTCCTCACCATAATTAATTTGAATAAATTAAAAAAAAGATACGACAGATATGTTAGAAATGTGATGATGACTTCCTGACTGATTCTGTAAAACCAATATATTTGTTGGCTATTAATTGTCTCATTAATTGAAATATAGGATTTCTAATTCTTATTTAAAAAAGTAAGAGTCTAAAATTTTGTAGCCGAGAAACTATATTTCCAAGATATTCAGCAAAAAATAATTATGCAAAAATTGAAACCGAATTCTGGAAATATTAAGTAAATGTGTAAAATTGATACCAAAGGATGAATTTGCAGCCTGTTCTAATGAAATTAGTACAGTTTGATTTCACCTTTTCACATTTGATATTACGAGTACATAATTTCTTTGTACACTTTCGAAATTAATATGTATGTTTTGAATTAAAAATGATTTTTAATGAGCATTATTATCAAACTTCCAATTCTGATTCTAACATTACAAATTAATGGAACAACCTATTTTTTTGTATTTCCAAGATTTTTATATTTTGTACTGTTTCTCAGTTTACAAGAAAAATGGTAAATTTAAATGAAAATGTGAGGTCTTTAGTGTGATACCTTAAACAATGCCTGCTTTCCTGAAATTTCGGATGAGTAGTGCTATTTCAAAGGCAATGCTTACAGTTCAATTCAATTGCATTATTCCAAAATACAAAGTGAAACAATTTCTATATAAATGTCTCCCAATTTTTCAATTCGGTCCAACAGAAATTTTGGCATATTTCAATCGAAGTGAAATTGCATGTTATTGTTTGCATATTTCTATTATATTTTGCTATACTGCTTTATTTGATCTCCACAGTTGCAATCAGAAAGGATGGAATCACCTTGTTCAGAATTATTACATTCACTTCATGTGATAAGAGTACACCAGATATTTAGCTTTTTATATCAGTTGTTACTCTTACAATTTTTATGTTAAAATGGTACCAAATTGTGTCATGTCATGCAAAAGCTTTTCAACTTTCATTTGGTCCAGCAAATACTTAAGTTTAACAGATTTCGAGAAAAAAGTTCGAGATTTAGTTACTGAAATGTTTTTGGGCATCTTCGACGATTTATCTGATTGATTTGAATTAATTTCACCACTTTTCACCGCTTTATCTCATTTTTAATATTCTTTTTTAGCAATTCGATTCCAGGAAGTTATTACGTAAAAAGCGAAACCGAATAATGCCAATATGACAACATATGTAATGGTTGACCAAAACAATTCCGGAGCTGTAAGATTGGCTACATATGTTAGTCACACGATTATTGTCATTGAATGTTAACTTTCACATTTATTATAATTGTGTTATTACATTTCATTCACATAGTAATCAGTTTACAGATGCTAATTTATATATAACAGAGGAAGTATTACCCTTTTCATTATCTCGTTGAAAGACGTAAATTCGATAGAGAAATACAAATATGGTCAGTACAGCCATTATTATCTATAAATCAAAGTCAGTATATGAAGTATTTATTTTGATCTTCGTAAGTAGTTTTTAATATTGAATTAGAGTAAAATTTAAAAGTAATACAAATGGAATTGAAATCCGAATTCTTTTTTCAGATCATTTGAACAATTTATGTTTTGTCAAGATTTATTTCAAAAGAAGAAAAATTGCCATTTTTATCATCAACTAACAATCATCCAAATTAGCGATATAATAAATAACTTTCGCTCAGTTGTAACTGCGAATACATTAACGATTGAAACGATAAGAAGTACAATAATAAGCAAAAAATTTGGGATTGAATCTAACGTGAATCCATAATCAATGAGGCTACGTGTACAAAGTACCATCGTTGCAACTAAGAATAGTACCAATAATATATATATCCATATCTTAATTTATACTTCATTTTCATTTCAATTTTACATTTGTTTTAGTTAATTTAATGGAAAATATTGTGGTGGCTCTATTATGGTATTCCATACACAGCAATACTATTTACACAAACCATATTATTTTAGCTTTAATTTTTAGCAAAATACAAATTTTCCAAATGCTCACTGTGATCGGTAGAGAAAGCAATTTGTCGCTTTTCTTATCCGTCTTTATATCATCAAAGTTATGATCTTCTAGCATTTTTCTATCAACGAATTTTCCTTCTAAGATTCGTTATAAGCCAGCTTTTGTCGTTTAAAATGTTGTGGCAAAAAATTTCCTCACTACAATGACCATCGATATTACAATGATCACTCTTAAACAATAATACAAACTACCAGTTCTCAATAGCTCTTAAGGCAATGAAAATAATTAATTGCCAACAATATTTATACGTTTCTCATTGTTCATTTATTTTGAATAAATTATATTTCCGTTGAAATTTATAATAAATTATTTAGGCATAAATATTAAATGCAAATTTCAGCATATATAAATAATGGGGAGAGAGTGTCACTTTCATCATTTATTTCATTTTCCTATATTAACAATTGGTCAATTAGTATGGCATTTTCTTTTATTAGTAAATGCTTTCTTTCTTGACCAATAGCGATTCTTGTTTATCTATCGATGAAAAATTTTCAACCTTACTAATTTATTTATATGTTCCTTGATATTTTTGCAGGTAAACTGTGGATCGTAATTGCTGTCGTTTACTTGTTAAATACAATTGAGCCAGGCGATGGACAATCTCCTTTTAAGAAACCAAAAAAACGACGTTATAAATTGATTCCGTTTTATGATGGTGAAATCAAAATTGGCGATCCTAATAAGCCCGTAAGATTTTTCAAAAAATTTTGAAAAATTATTTCTGGCCAAAGGTTAGTTTTATCAAATTTTTTAACAACAAAGGAAGAAAAATGAAAGATTGCATCCACGATTGAATCAGCATTATAATTAAGTCTTTCTAAGTTGTGCTAGGAGCGAATAAATATTTGATCTATTCTGGAACACAAAGTGGCCTTTTATCATGTATATTTCACTTTTTTGTTTCATATTGCGGCCTTTTTTCATATCATATTCAAAAGCCCATTTGTTTATTTTGTTAATTTACTTACGTTTTTTTAAATGGTCCAATTAACAGGCTTTGATACGAGATCTGTTACTACTAAGCCATGTATTGAATGATACCGCAAACACGATTTTTGGTTCCAAGGATATAGCACGAGATTTACTGACATTTTTCGTCAATTTAGATCAAATAATGGTGTTAGCAGCTTTTCTTTGTTTAAAGAGGAAGGAAACATGAATGGTTAATTATGTACGGCACTTTCAAAAGTTCAAAAATGTTCTCTAAAATAATAATCAGCAAGTTTGCTGAGTATTGTAGAAATTTTTTGCAGGCAATGGTTATTTTTATTTTTGATATGTTCAAGCTTTTTTCACATGGCTGCATGCGCTTGCATTGGTTGCTGCGCGTGTTATGTTTTCAAAACTGATATTAGAAGCACGCTCAAGGTAAAATTTTGACAGCAAAGAATAAAATTTTAAAAACCTGATAGGACTGTATAATTATGAATTACAAAGAAATTTAAGAATAGCTCGAAACTAAACTTGACGGAAAATCGTTATAATTATGCAATCAATGAGTTAGTAATTTCAATGAATTTTAGTTTGCAAAACGCCAAGCTAAGTCACTTGATCAGACTAAAAGCGCAAATGAAGTACCAAGAGGAGAGTCAACCAGTGTAACCACACAAGCAAAAAAATTTAGTGGTTGGTTTTGAATTCAGAATTAAAATTTTTGTTTTATTTTTTTCCTTGCTGTCATTATAACTACTTCCCATTTTCTTTGTTGTATATATCAGTGGATTATGGATAATGTACAAGATTAAGAAACTTTCTTATTCTTAAAAACGAAATTTCCAATTTTTGTCGGTCACTTCAAAAATCACATTTTCCTTTTAGTTAGCGCCACACCAACCTAATTATTTAACAAGTGAATCTGATAATAACGGTTAGTTCAAAGTCTATTTTCCTAATCTGAAACTAACAATTAAAGTATTCAGAAAAAGTATTAAAAGACTTCCAAACCTATTTGTAATTTAAATTGAAAAAATCTTTTTTAGATTTGAAAGTCAAAATTTAATGATGAAAAATTTTGGAAATGAACTTGTTCTAAGCTTTTGCCAAAATTCAAATCATTTTATACAAAAAAACAGGCATTGAAAACAGCACATTATTAATTTTAATAACATTTTAAGTGAGATGCTAAGCTTCAAAAAATTTGAAAGTAAAAATTACGATTTCTTGTATTCCAATAAATTCTGTAATTTTTCACTCAGCGAATCTTCTAAACTGTCGGGAGATTAAAAAATAAATGAGCATTAATGAATAATGATTTGAGGAGTTGATTTCTGATTTCTGAAATCAAATATTTCACATATCGTCCGTTATTTGAGAAAAATCTATGCAACGATGGAAATAATTTCCCATAAATCATATACGGTGAAGGTGAATGAAATCAACAAAAATCTTGATTTTTGTGATAATTTCCTAAGCTCCTGTCAAAATTCAGATCATTTATTCATAAAAAATTTGAATGTATGCAAACATTGAAAACAAAAACTAATCTGAAATGTCAATATATTAAATCTCATAAAATTAACAAAACCAGAACGTTTGAAATGAATTCTTCGAAGTTATTTTTCTTAATTTTGATTCCATTTTAAATTATCACAATGCAAAATAGTGTTAATTTCCAGTGCAAAACTGAGATCACAGAATGCAAAACTGAACTACATTTAAAAAGGCAGTAAGATAAAACGCAATTAGACTGATGATTAGACTGATAATTTGCGAGGGCAATTACTCACCAAGCAGTTAATTGCTCATGGATGTGTAAATTTGCTCTCAGTACTGACGTCCGAAATCACTGTTTGAACGGCGTTTTATAAATATACTTTTTGGATTGCTTACATCGTCGAAAGTTGATTTCGAATTCTAAAATTTAATTTTAAAAAATTCGCGATACATAAATGCTTAATATTGGAATTGCAAAAGACCCATTCCTACTTTAGTCAGGTAGTCTATAATTTCAAAATAATATAATTGGGCTGATGTGTTAATTTATATCGTTTCATTTTTTTTAAAGGAATTTTCTCTTGTTTGAAAATTTTCCTGATGATATAATTTATTTTGGTTTTAAAACATTCGGCAAAGTGAAGAGTTTTCTAGCACTGTGTACTTACTTTCTCTAAATTCTTGAATGTATACTAGAAGTAGAAAAAGCAAAATTCAAATTCAAATTTCTAAATAACTATAAAGTATTATCATTCTAAGGCTCAAGTTACTCTTCCGAATGGCAAAGTTGTCGATAAAAAATTTAGTGAGTAATGCAATTCAATTAGATAATATTTGTACAAATGCGATAGGCGTTCGAACCTCTTGTTTCTTAATCGTATCGGACAAACGCTCAAATTGCGATGGATTTCCAGAATACAATGAAGCTTTGAGCAGCGATCTGACAGAGCCTTTTTCATTCCTGAATCACCATAACTTTAGTATATTTCGTACAATCCCAATTTATACTTTGCAACAATTCTTAAAATCTCAGGCTGTTGAAAGAAGAAAATGCAGACTGGAATTGGTTAGCGATGAAAAAAACTATAACTTTCTATTGTAAATTCAAATTAAGTAGCAATCATCCACTCAAAACTGTTTAAAAGCATTTTAAATTATGTACCGTGCCGCACGAGCAATTTTAGTCACTTTCATCGCATTTATATAAGCAGATACAGTAAGATGCAAGAATCGGCAAAAATCCGTCACAAAAAGATCGAAATCCGGATTGAACTGGATCGAATTGATCAGCTCCAACTTCGAATCTGAATGTATTAATGTTTAATATATATTAATGTTATATATCTGAATGTATTAATGTTTAATATTTATTTAATAAAAAATTTAGATGTTTAATACATCTTTATTTTCTCAGTAATAGTAATTATAATAAGCAGTATTTTCATCCAATGGGAAAGCAGATATTTTATCATTTTTTTTGTTGGCATTTTCTTGTTATTTAGAGGCAGTGATAACAGAAGAGAAACTTCATTTCATAGGGATAATCGAAAGAGTAATAGATATCTTGATGACAGCTAAAACAAACTTTATTGTTATTGTCATACTGTCTTGCAACATCTATTACCTGAAAAACTAAAATCATTTTCGTCGGTTATCAAATTACTGTCAATAAGTTCATTCAGTTGATCTAAAATTTCATTTCCAAACGGTGTCCAAGGACCAGCTTCAAACTCCATCTGCAATCTCGTTTTTTATTACTAAAATAAGCTACTGCATTCGGTTTCATACTTTACCGAACGGACAACATTAAAAGAGATATTAATAGTATTAATTTAATTGATCAACATCATATAACTATTTAAGACAATAAAACTTTTGCATAATTTCATACAGTGACTTACATTTCCCAATTTAACAGTAGCACGGCCTTCCAGAATTACAACAAAACGAAATGCCGGTTTATTCATGCAATACATAGGTACTGCTTCACGCTGCTTTGCTGAATAACCTGTTATTTGTGGTGAATAGGACATGTCAATCTGTAAAATATGTTAAAATTCAACAGAATACAATACTGCCTTTGCTTTGCCTTTATATACTATCGTTACTTTTTTCCACATTATCATTTATGACTGCAGTGAAATATGCATAAGTTGATTTTATGCTTTTTTTTGCCAGAATATAAAATTTTTACCTGTCTGATACTACGCTTAAGTAAATGAGCTAATGCTCGTCGTTCGACATACTTATCAGTGAAGAGTATATGATATTGTTGCAAAAAATGTATTGTCATTTGTTCCATATGCACCGATAATTCTTTGCTATACTCTTCACTTGTTAGCAGTTTAGTAAAACTTGGTTCCTGAAATTTGCAACAAATTGCTTTGTTATCATCACATATCTTATCAATTATAGTCGTTCTTCTGAAAAAATGAAATTATCAGTTGATCATAGGACCACTTTTTTACTATCATCAGTGTGCTTTACGTATATCGTTGCAGCTACAAAGAAAAGTTCACTACTTGCTTTATTTTGCAAGAATGAACTTTATTATCTACCTTAACACGTTTCCTTCTTGATCTATGTGTATTATCGATAACCGAATCACTCTCATCAATGATTTCCGATTGCAAAATTTCTTCCACAATATCTTCTAGTGTCACAATACCGAGTAGATTCCTTGTTTGTCGACTTAGTTTTCGATCATATATATTGTGAACACTTTCGACAATAGCCAAATGATAGTTACCCTGCAAAGTTTTAAATAGGATGTCAATTGTAATTTAATCCATTACACTGTCGACAGGTGTATTCCGAAAATGAAACATAAAAAACAAATTGAATAAATTTTTTAGATAAGTGTTAAATTAGGATAAACTTGCTGTTTTGAATTCATCAAGCATGGAATGCAATGGCTTGTTTGCATCAACAAATCGCAATGGATGGTGATGAAATTCGCAAACTGTTTTGACGGTGAAATTATCGTGTGGATCGATCAGAGCCAAATCCTTCACCATTAGAAGAGCTTTGATATTGTTTCGATCGTCATCCTGAGCTTATTCAAAGTAACTTGAAAATGCTCCATTATTAAAGTGGTATAGAATTTACTGATGCGCACAATTGAAAATTCATACTAGTAAAAAAATTTATTCAAATTGTAAAAGTAAGAAATCAGGATGAACAAAAATTAGTTGAATGAAATAAAATTAAATATATGAAAAAAAGGAATAACGTTCTAAGTAAATTGAATAACGGATAGATTGTTTTTTTTTTTTTTTTTTTTATAACTGAATGTTTCAACTAAGAGTATGAAGAAAAAAATAAAGCTACATAACAAAGTATGAACTGAAACCCCGAACTAGGAAGTAAACTTAAATTATAAATTATAAAATGTAATATTGAGATAGTTAGGATTTCAAAAGGAAAGGGATTCAATTAAAAACAATACATATGAATAAAATGTTCTTTCTTTGACATCGTGATAAACGAATTTTCTTCCATGAATCGTTAAAATATCTTAACTAACTGCATAGATTGGTATTCTGGAATAGCCACGTCTCATAATCTCGACAATTGTTGCTGCACTGATGACCGTATCTTCAGATAACATGAATACGTCCTGTTACGTAAATGCTTTAATAAAGTGTAAAATTTTTTTTCAAACAATTTCCTAAGATAATATGAAAATTATTTCACGCATGATTGCATGACCGAACTTGTGATATTTGTTCCAGGTTAAGCTAGGACCAGAGAAAAAAATTTTCAATATTAAAACAATAGCTAAAAATGTTAATTAATAGGTAATTTGGAGTGTAACAATCGAAAATATTCAACTGAAGCACCTCTATTTTAGTAAGCACATCCCCAACTGTTTTCTCGCATATTTCCATAGCACCAACAGCTATTTTCAGATCAGCTGCTAATTCTTGATTCTCTTCGCATGCAGTCATCTTCATTAAATTTATCAGCCTTAACTTTATTCATTTAATGATAATGTTGCAATAAATCATTTCAAGATAATAATTACAGGATCTTTGGACTCTTAATAAAATCCGAAATAAAATCCATTTTAAGATAATAACCAATAAAATGTTTAGGTTCTCGTTATCGAAGTAAATATATAAAAAGAGAAGAAAATCAACTAACTTTTGGACAATTCAAACAAAATCTTTCATGAATACAATCAACAAATTCTAAATGTGCAATAGTTTGGAAATTGATGTTTAGCTCGGATTTAAAATATTAAGTTGCAAGCATTTTCTTATAAGTTAAACCATCGAAGACATTACTTACTTGCATCGATCATATACCGGGGTATCTTCGCCAAGGAAAACATCCAGAATTTTGCTAATCGGATATGAGAAAGGAAACGTCAGAATCATAAATGTTCGCGTCAACCAAATTGTATATGCACCAACTGCTAGGCCTTTCCTGAAATGATTTTACTTTATACTGTTTTGCAAAGTAATATTAAAATCTTTTTCTAGAAATCCACTGATAATATATACAAAGCATTATGTTAATTTAATCCCAATTTCTGATTTGCTTATTTCCTATCAAAATTTGTGGTCTGAAATGTAAGTTTATTATTGGCAAAAAATTTTCTAAAGGAACAATTCATAAATCTTTTGCTGATCCCTTTAATTATTTTATGCTTTTGTTTTAATACTATTGTTTGCACAATGTCTGAAATTATAAATTCTATTACGAAACGACACATTTTGTACGGGACCTTCTATTTTCATTAGTTACTCATTTCAAATTTCAACACATTGCTGAATGCGGTTGTATTCGTGTGGTGGTCTATCTGTGCAGGCTTATGTCCGTGTGGTTTATAGGTATAGCCTATGTTCGTGCGATCTCTATGTACAGGCCTATGTCAAGGCATTTTATATAGGTGTTTAATACCTAAAACTAACTTAACACAGATACTCTGTGGGATGATTTCACCAATGACAACAATCCCAACGGATGAAATAATAAATGCAACCATTCCACTGGTCATATCCTCGAAGAGTATTGAAATGGCTGCATTCACCACGACATTCATGATCAATATTGTGCATAACAGATAGTTACCCAATTGTCGTACCGGTAGTATTGTTTCTGCATATTTCCGTTCCGTTTTTGAGCCTAAATTGAGAAGTGATGTTTTCCTGAATTGAACTTTTTCTTTCAATCGATCTGTTATTAGCAGTACAGCTGTAATGTTTCTAATTAGGCATATATTTTATCCAGAGGAAGCTAGCATTTGAAAGGACGCTTTTTATTTGGTTATGAGAAAGCTTTTCTCAAAAATTTATAGTTGAAACTTTTTCGTAATTAAATCAGTTTAAGAAAAAACATCAAATTTAGCTTGATTCAATAATTTGTAGCAC
>UPTC01000167.1:0-59357 GCA_900537255.1 Acanthocheilonema viteae | reverse complement strand
TATATAAGACATCAAATCCTCATTCATTCATTCATTCATTCCTTTTTCTTCCTTTGGGGTTATGCGTGTTTGTTATTGCTATGGGTTTAATTACCCAAATTTGAGTGGGTTTCACTCGCAATAAAGTACAACTCAACGCATGTCTTCACATCGTTCTTCTGCCACGACTAATCACATTAGAATAGGACTCAACTCTTATTTCATAATTAAAGGACCAACATTTCAACAAAGTTGCAATCCCTCTACTGAATACCTCNTAAGAATCTATTAGAATAAAGCTAACAAAAACTTTCACGAAAGCATTAGAGCATCAGACTCATTTTAAGTTGGAAAAACAAACTTCGGAACCGGTGACATTGGTGCAATTCGCAACAGCATACAATTCTTCCGACCTCAAAGATTTCTTCAAATTTCCGCAGTGTTCGTTCATCCCACTCAGACGCAAAATTCCGTTAATAAACTGTTCTTCTGTCATCATTATTGGTTCAATCTGTTCGCCCATTGGAGCTTCAATTATGACAGTCACTTCATTAGCATCTAATGTGCTGATAATCCATTCAAATGCTCGTTTGCTATCACCAAAGTCGATGTAAACTTTCTTAACGATACTTTCACCGGGTGATAATCTGCCCACCTTAACTTGGTTACTAGTTGACATTTCGTCTATGACCTGAAAAATATTCCTTACATTGTGGGATAAAAAAGAAGACGCTAAAAAGAAAAAAGCTCAGGCTGATAAATTAGATTACGAGACCAAAAAATATTTGCGGAAGAATGTAACAAAGAATCAACAAAGTTTGTATAAACCAAATATATAATGATGACTTAAGTCTATTATGTGATATATAGACTTATTTCATAAAAAATTGCGTGTATTAGTCACAAGTCTGGATCACTTGCTAACATCGTGTTAAAATTATCAGGAAATCAAATCTAAAATTTGATCTCAATGATTGAAATCACGCGAGGAGTACTTTTGAAGGACTCTAAGTAAATATTGAACTAACCTTCGGAGATGCTGTGATTTCTGAGGATTTAGTTTCTAAATTGTTTGTAAACCTAAACAAAACAGCACACATCGTCGGTGATATTGGTGATGTCTCACGCGGAAAACATATGTCTATACCAATCCCAGCGGACCAGACTGCATGATTCATGAGTGGCATAAACGATGTTTTCACAAATTTCGGCTCTACGACACAGCTGTTGGCAAGAATTGGTGTCAGCTCAAAATTTAAATCCAGTAAAAGATCAAGATTTCCAGACCTAAAAATATAATATTTCTTATTGGATCTAAGACAGTCGAAGTTGAAATAAAAATCGACACTTACGCTACGTTTAATTATGTACATCATATTTTTTGTAAGTATATTAATAATTATAACAACTTGCATTTTAGGCCCAGCTACTGCAGGTTCTTCGCTCTCATCACTTCTACTTTCCTCCCTGTCTTCCTCGTCATATTCATCTTCATTCTCCTCATCATTTTCATTTTCGTCCTAAAAAAATTTTTCAAATCTACTGTCTCAACTATCACAGCTATCAAATAAATTAGTAAAGTTCACAGTTATATGCAGTTACGGCGGCAATCTTTACTATTTGTCGATGTCTATGAAAGTTATTCAACTGAAGTTTGCAATGAATTGAATCAACAGATCCATTCCCACATTCCCTTGTGTTTAAACTTATTCCCATGTGATATACAACTACATACTTCCTCCTCATCATTTTCTTCTTCTTCACTCTGTTCTTCATCGTCCGAATAAAAATCTTCTTCACTTTCATCGTCTTCAGTTTCATGAATAACTCGCATATCATCACTTATTTCTCCCATTTGACCTGCATTTCGCATAGACGAATCAGGTGGAATTTCCGGAAATTGTGGTAAGTCGCGATATCGTCTACAACGCTGGTTGAGGAAGTGCGACAAACTACCCAGTTGGAATTGTTCGAGATCTAGAATTATATCCAAAGATTAACCAGAAGAACAGAAGAAGCACTACATCTTTTTCTCCACCTCTCGTCCTCTTCTCCTTCCTCTGCCCTAATAAGTCCTTCAAAACTTTCCGTCTTGAAAAATCCTCCAGTTCATTTGAATGGATATTCTTTTTTTTAGTGTCTTATCTTTATCAATGAACCAAAAAAAGATGCTGATATATATAACAACACTCATCTTTACAAATAATTAATACTCTTCATCGAATAACCATAAAAATGTCTAGTGAAAGTTTATATATTATATAAAATACCTTGAGAAAATTTACACATTATAAATAATTTCAATGATTAATTACTTGGATTTTTTGAATTTTTGAAAGCAACAAAACCAAATCGAAAAAACTTCAACAATTTCAATGATTAATCATCCGGATTTTTTGAATTTTTAAAAGCAACAAAGTCAAACCAAAAAAATTTCAACTTTACATTTTAAAATTTAAAGCTTAATCTCACCTTTAAAAGTGCTTTGTGTAGTTGGTGATGGTTTCTCGATAATAAATATTTCATTAGCAAATGCAGATAATTTATTATCGTTGAACAGAAGACTTCGTAAGAATCGACATCTGTCTCGAATATCATAACTTTGGTCAAATCGAGACAACTGCATTACATGCTGCACTAGCAGTTCACATTCTTGACGATTTATAAACCATAGTTTTGCTGCTAAGTTCATTGTTTGTAGCTTTACCATCTCATCCTCGTGAGTGAAACTTTTAGCCATCTTGCGCAAGACGTCTGGTGCTAGAGTTGGAACCTAGAAAATACAATGATGGCACGAAGTTTTCAGAAGCTTGAACTTCAACACGTATCTGGCATATTTTTTGCAGATTTCGAAGGCTATCATACTGGAAGTTTGCCTGGCCGAATGCTCCTGGTAACTCCGATTAATAAGGTACAACAAGTATGATGAGAAAATTCATTTCATTTGCAAATTATCTTAAATTATTCTCCTACATTGCTGACCTGGAAACTATATTTATTACACATATTCTCTAAAAATAATCAAAAGTGTTGCGCTCATTTCCAGAAATATCCTTTTTTGGTACAGTTAAAATTAGAATGCTAAAGAAACCACGACGTCATTCTTCAGATAATTTTTATTAGATACACTTACTTTGTCAACATGTGTAGCAACAAGCCAAATCACACATGCCCGAGCTTGTGGTGCTTTAACAGAATCAATAAGACGAAGTACACGTGTCAGTAATTGCAAAGGCGGATTCGTATGCAATAATCTGCAAAAATGTTGATTTTAACTGTATGAAAATGTAAAGATACTGGTGACGGATGTATTTTAATAAAGACTTTTGAAAAAGAAATTTTAAGATAGCTAAAAGCTCTACTTTATGTTCAGCGGCAATTTCTAGAATTATTCCACGTGACGTTGTAAAAATTTTGAATATAGTAATACTAATTGCGGAGTAGTATACAGAAGGAAAATGTCTTTCTTTGCATACCTGCTTTCATTCGTTAAAACATAGGATAGGATTAGATTGATTTATTATAAGTAAGGCATATGAAATAAACGACCTTTTCAAAACAACAACAGCAGCAGAAACAACATTTTCATTCGATGAAGCAATTAGAGATACTAGTCCAGATAGACATGAATCGGCAACAGAACTAACACGAGTAGCACATTGTCCTATTGCTTCTACCGCAGCATCTGCCATTTCTGCCATGCCAATGTAAGTCTAAAATTTTCGGAAAGTAGAATCTAATGTGTTCAGATATCAAATCTTAATAATTTTAAAGATTAGTGTGCATCAGCACACTGATCTTTAAAACTCTACCAATGAAATATGTCTAGAGATCAAAAAAGTATGCAAACCATTTTATACCTGTAACTCACGAAGAACCAGCTGCACATTTGTTTCTGAGACTAATGAAGTCAACACTTGCAGTTTCAGCAATTTGATATGCTTCGGCTCTGCAGGACGCACGAAAAAACTTTTCAGAAATGATTCGAACATATTCTGCAAGGAAGTAAAACAAAGAGCTAACCTTAATACAAGCAAAATGCGTTCAGAATAGAGAAAAATTTTTAAACAAGATTTGAAACTAATTGTATAGTTGTTACGCTTAAATTTAAGCAATATTAGCAATAAAGCGACTCATGAATCGCTGTAGGATACATGTGATTATTAATTCTAGAACCAGAAATATTTCATATTAAATTTCTATTCCAAAGCGGAATATAAAGTATCAGTGGACCTGCGAGCATTCCATGCGTAAACAAAATAAACAGTTAGTTTTAGCGCTAAACATGTGGTTACCAAAAATTCAAAAAAAGACAAAACTACAGATTTGTAGTAAATTAAATAATAATTAGATAACCGGCATTGTAAGCCACTTTCATGAAGTCAATATAGTTTTGTCTTTTACATATTATGTATAGCATACAGTTTGTTATTACCACCAAAATTTTTGCTAACAGAACGATTTAGTGAAGACAAGTTGAAATTTCCAAAACAAACAGGACGTCTTTTATAAATGATGCAGAATTTTGGAATGGAAATAATTGAACCCCTCCACCTTCCTATGAATTCAAAACTAACTAAAAAAACAAAAAAAAAAGTCAAAATCAGGTTTTTCTTTTATAAGAAGTAGAGGGAAAATTGAAGCAACAATTTAGAAAAACCAAAAAATTGTGCATGTTGCCTGGCATATGTCACCTGCTTCGCATGTACATTTCTATAAATTTTTCTATTAGTCGTATGTCACTTATAGCAAAATTAAATCATTCAAGTACCGGGTTCGTTGCGCAAATCGTTGCAATGTTGACAAGTACAACACTCTGCACTTCACGCGGGCCACGTAAGAGCCGAACAAGTGCGCGTGAGATAATTGATAGTTGAGAGGATGGTGCGCAGTGATAGAATAACTGCGCAACAGCCATAACCACAGCGTAGTTTTGACTTTGCAGTAGCGGACGACAAGATGAAAGGAGAAGCATTAGATCTGGATCAACTACTTCCGTTGGTGCAATAAACTGACTGCGTGCATAACGAGTCATCAACCCAATCATCACCACCTGTCCCCACTCATCCACATCCACTATAGCCTGAATTTTATGCATGAGATAAACTTCACATATACAGAGAATAATGTCGCAGTGTCTCTCTGCAAGATAAATTCATAATATTCACGATGCCACTAACATCTTGAAACATTCTATGCTTAACTATACTTGATTTGTACGCTACCCTAATCCCAACATCAAAAGTTAATTTCTCATAAGTTTGTAACAAAATGACATGAAATCTCACTGGGACAGATTTTCTGCATCATTTCAATCATTAAAGTAGCACCTTACACAAAATACGATAATGTCTGTGAAGTAAATCAAATCGATCCGGACAAGTTTCCTCAAAAGCGTATACTGCACTGCCAAGGACAAGAGTACGCTTATCACCGAGAAGATAATCAATACATTCAATCAGTTCTGTTTGTAAATTTTCTTCAAGTGAAAATAGTTTCGGTATTGCATGTGCGGCTACCTAAAAAGATTGTATATTGGAGGGAAATATACACAAAATTTAAATAAAAAAGACTAACAAGAAAAGAAATGCTCTGAGGAAGAACGATGTGGAAATTTCTAACTTTTCGAACATAGGCAGACATATCACGGACAGATTCACGTATAGCCAGTAACATTACTGGTGCAATCATAGGTACTCGAATGCTTGAGAGAACACGCAAGGCGCTTGCACGAATAAGTTGATTAGGGTCCTGAAATAAAACAAAAAAAGAATAGAATTCCCACGGTTTCGTTGCAGCTCCATGTATTCTGGAGATATTAAAATAACTTCTGAACAAACACCCTTTCAAATATCTGTTTTCAAGGTTTAAACTTACTTTCAAAGCACGCTGAAAAGTGCTGATTGAAAGAAGTGCCAAATCTTGCTGCTCTTCGGCGTATCTCACCAGATAAACGAAAACCAACTTCTTTAACTACAATAACTTGATTTCTCAAACAATATGAGAATATTTCGAAAAATTCAGGAAAATACTTTGCGATCAAATTTAAATTAGCAAACCTCAAGATTTTTTGCAGCAACATTCTTAACAACTGCAGGAAACAGTTCCGATACATCACGTCCTTTCGCTACCAGCTTAACAATAAATATATCATCTAATCAAGTATAATTCCATAATTACAAAATTCAGCCTTCCAGATTAGTTCTGAACTTAAACTTGCTTGTTTGAAGAAAAGATACTTAAAGCCTTAATTGGCTGTAATAGTGAATATACTTTGTACTGAAATAGAAAATAGTAAGTGTATTTCGTAATGAAATAGAAAATCAACAGAAATTTCATGCTGAAATAAAAAGCAGACACCCATAATACATCTCCTTTAAAATTACAAACTTTAATTAAATAAGCTTACATTTATGATTCGCTTCATAGCATCCATTTTCAAGTTATCCTTCGAGCTATCTAACATTGCTTTTAAGTCGGCAAAACGACTGAAATTACAAAACAGCTACTATTTCTCACTATGAATCAATCATTCCTCTTTTTTGAACTGAATTCATAAATTCTAAATTACTGTTCGTTGCAAACATTAAAAACTAACGTTTTGCTGTCTACAATAACACCTCCTTCGGCGATTTCTACTTCGGGGCTTGTCAATCCCTCACCAAAACTTCTCATCCTTTTTTATTGATTATATTTCAGCTTAAATAATGTTATCTTTCGACTGCCGAAAATACCTTCCGTTTTGTGCTATCATACCTAGAAATAAAGCAATTCACGAGCAGTAAGAAAGAAATTAACTCTTTGGATCAAACTTAAATCAACAATTGTATATCAGAGTTATTTACGATTTTATTTATTATGAAATTTATGCGAACCTGCTACTTTACCATTTTTATATCGTCACTGAATTATCACTTGAGAAATCTACTATATACCAAATGTCTTTTGTTCATTTTGACGAAGTTACAATGATAACATAAATGCTGTGGAATAGAAGAAATGTGCAAAGAGGATGTTAGCAGGATTTAGATGATAATTTTGTATTTCCGAAACTATGAAAAAACGGAAAAAGACATATAAAGAATACATAGAAATAATGGAAGAAGATGAACCTACGATGACTAAAATAGCTTATAAATAAATCGATGCTAGGATGACTTCCTGGTCCGGACTGCTAATAGAATAGCATCTTCATAGTTACAGTCAGTGTTGCTCAATATTACGGATTTTTCCCCTGCCTTTTTTGATTCTCCCTGTCCTTCCTCCCTCGCCTCATTACCACCCCGAAAAGCTCTGGAACCATTATTTTCATTAAGATACTATTGGATTGTGAACGGACAGGGGGAGTTGATGTTAACCTTGCGGGATCAGGATTGGAGCCAGAAGGAGTTGTATGGGATCTGATTCTTATCAGAGAAGGGAAACGGTTCTGCTATATTCCCATAAATTGGTTGATAATAAATGAAATGATATGATAGAAAACAAAAAAGACATGGCATGATTGCATTAAGTGGAATATTCTAGGCTTAGACGAATAGGAGAATGCGAATTGATGAATACTCGCACAGTTATTTCTTAATATTCCTCTCTGAGATAAGGAAGGTATTTTTATTATCGTTTAATTGTGATGGATGATGTTTCAGAATACTTTGATCTAAAAGTTGGACGAAATGAAGGCTAATGATAGGTCAGTTGCGAGTATGAGGCCTGCAAAAAGTTTCAACGACAATCAGGTATGGATATAACAGAAGATGATAGTTGCATAATATTGCAAATGAATATTCATTTGCAATATACAAGAGTCTTTTTATGCAGTAAAGTCAAGTATACAAATAGAATTTTTGTATAAAATTGATGTCATTTATATGTATTTCCTAATTCTGATAAGTATGAAAGTACATATCTGATGTGCTATTGATTGTAGCGTTATGACTTTAGGCCCCAATCAACAGTTTGGATTTCAGTGCAGATGGTTTACAAATGATTTCGTCTTCCGATGACGATTCAATTATTATGTATGATTGTGTTAGTGGACAAAAAAGTCGATCGGTAATATCATTTGCGGTAGTAAAATTATACGAGTTGTATGTAGAAAGCCTTTTTCATTTGACCTCTATACCATTGATTTGGAAATAAACTTGCTCAGTGTCAAGTAGAATATGATAATGTGTAAAACTGAGTGAGTAGTAATTATTTTTATGCTGCTGATTTCTTTTAAATTTATTTTCAAGTTAGTTCAGAACATAAGTCTTTAGGTAAACAGTAAAAAATATGGCGTGGATTTGATACAGTTCGCACATAATACATCAAACGCTATACATTGTTCCACGAAAGTTGACGGTCAGTTTTAAATTAACAGCACAGATGTTAATGGTTTTTTTCTTTATAATTGTTACCATCGTTTGAGAAAGATTTGAATGAAAGCAATTAAACATTAGTACTTTTACTAAGCATTCATAAAATATTGTTGATTCATATAGCTATTCTGTAAACATATTCCGCAGCATTTATAATTCCAAAGTCGGATTAAATATCTCTGAGTAAATAAATAAGTAGTCCAAATGAAATATGGATTATACAGTCTTTGAATTTCTTATTACATTTACTTTTTCAGACGTTATCCGATATCTGTCATTGCATGATAACAAATACATTAGATATTTTCCTGGACACCAAAAAAAGTAAGTTGTTTTTTTTACTCATTTCCTTGTATTTTGATTTACTTGGATATTAATTTTATTTCGATTTTATCAGGGTAGTGACATTGTGTATGTCTCCACTAGATGATATGTTTCTCTCCGGTTCTTTGGATAAAACAATCCGTTTATGGGATCTACGAATACAAAGTTGCCAGGTATGTTTTATATTTGTTTTGGCTTCCTTGATATTGCGATTTATGTTTCTCTAATTCTCATTCAACTTCTTTGAAAACTAAACATTTTCGCAGTACTTCAAAGTGAAGTGATGTACTGAATTATTGCATTGCGTAATTGCGTAACTAGGCAAATATGACGATTTCTCATACCTCGTATATATATATATATATATTTTTTGTTTTTAGGGTTTGATGCATGTGCCTTCAAGGCCTGTCGCTGCTTTTGACCCAGAAGGTTTGATATTTGCAGCAGGAATCAATTCTGACACAATCAAATTGTATGACTTGCGGTCATTTGATAAGGTCAGTTTGATTTTTTTATCCGGACTCTTTTTTGAAGAAAGAAAAGCTGTGCAAAATAATTCACTGTATTCAGCATTATATTTGAGCTGTTGTACTTGTATGTGATGTTGGAGTTAGTGCAGACATATTTTATTTCTGCTATATGAGCTGAGCCCTGAACTGATATCATCTCCGTGTTGTTGGGTTTTCTGCTGATGTATTGGTTCTCTTGAAACTCCTAAGATTTATATCTAATGGATTGTGCATCGTTACTATGATTTTCTATTATTGCGATTTTGTATTATTAATCTTCTTCATTAGAGAACGACACTTTTTTTCAAAAGATTTTTGAAAAATAGTGTGTATTTGGGATATTTGACTGCATTTTTTTCAGGGCCCATTTACAACATTTAAAGTGGAAAATGATGCAAAAGAAGACTGGACTGGTTTGAAGTTTTCTCCTGATGGTAAAATGATTATGATTACGACGAATGGCTCTTCTGTTACTCTTATTGATTCTTTTAAAGGAACACTAGTCCACGTTTTAAGAGGTCTGTTCAATTTTCTTCTGACAACTGTTCTGGACAAAAAGCAGTTCAAGTCATTACGCGTGTCGGAGAAAAACTTTGAGATGATCGTGATAACTTTGCCAGATAGGATCTATTTATTTTCCTCCAACATAATGTAAATATAAAGACGTTGCTATGCAGTGTACTTGAGGTGTCTGAACTTCATTTTGCTGTCACTTTCATTTAAGTAATGACATCAGTTTTTTAACCTGTTTAAACTTTCTGTTTAGAGCATAATTTGCAACAGAAACATATATATGAGAAGACTGCATATTTTTCTATAAACTGCGAGGTTGGCCATTTCAGGTCATGAAAATAGTAAAGGTATTGAACTAGATGCAACATTCTGTGCTGACGCACAATATGTATTCAGTGGTTCCACAGATAGCAGTATAGTAGCATGGTCTATAACAACTGGCCAAAGAGTTGCAAAGCTTGCATCAGGACATTCCCCGCTTATCCATAAAATATTATTCAATCCACGCTTCTTCATGCTAGCTACGGCTTGCACAACACTAGTAAGTGTTTGGTGCTGAGAAATCCTGAAAGTTATATAAATACTTCACCAAATTTGTCACTTAAATAAATACTAAATTTATGTTTGTTTAGTTTAATAGTTACTGTTTCGTTAATGGCTGTAATAAGTACACCCATCATTTTTCAGAACTTGTGGTTGCCAACAGAGGAAGAATAAGTGTTTTTTTGCGACGTCATTAGAAGTGTAATATCGATTGTAAGCACTTTATTCAGTCGTATGAAAATGCAGTAACCCGACTACAGCATTGTGTGACAACTTTGGATGGGGATATCTACTTTACCCGCTTTCACACTATCATTTTCAGGTTAAATTTTTTTATGGAACATTTGTAGACAGCAAACGTCGATTTGGTCAACCACAATCCAGGTCTTGTATTCCATATGGATGGGAAGAACAGACGAGTATCGGTTATTACAATTATGTGCTAGCATCTTCGATATTGTGCGGCACAAACTGTGAAGTGAAATTTCATACCGATAAATATATAGTTTTAACGTGAAATACAAAGTTTTGTATGAAATACATACAGAGCTGTGCAATTTCGGGTGACCATATAAATTTTTTTACAAGAACAACTATATTATAAATGCTTTTGTCATTGTTAAAGTGCCAATTTGCCATTGCAGTTGTTTTCGCGCGATCCAATAAATTATGGTTTCCAGATATATTAATTTGTACATAACATAACAATGTATTCAAATTATTAACACAATTCCCTCGTAATCTAAACATTTAATGTCTTGGTCACCAGATTATGACTGGAGAATGTCTTTGTAATAGACTAAAGTACGATAAAACACGACAGTCAGATATTTGTATGCAATAAATGTAGATTATGGATCATTTTGAAAGTATAGAACGTTAATTTTTTTTGTTTGGCGGACTGTTGGTACATCACTTTTATAAACATTTAACTGTTGGAATATACAAACAAAAATGTTTCTACTGATCCTATTATATTTCAATATTATTGCTGTAATTTACTGTCTATAAGCACCCACAGCCAGAACCAAATTGCGGCGCGTGAAATGCAAGTCGACAATTGATGTATTTTTGGTAGCATATGAGTAGAGATGAAAACAGCTGGGATTTATCCTGCAAAAAAAGTGCCGGTAAAAAACGTAGTCTTGAACATGAGCCTAAATGAGACGAAATTGATGCCGCATATATCGCTAGTCCAATATTGCTGGTATAGTCATTAGTACACATTGATGTTATTGATTGCCAATGATTTTTTTTTGAGTTCAATATGCTTTATAAAGCAGATTAATTTCGGTTTCGAATTATAACTTTTGCAAATTGCGAGGAATTATGACAAATTAACCTACTTTGGATCATTATTTAAATGATCCTGTGAACTGGAATGAGCCGTAACCGTATCCACAGAATAAAATGACAATGCTAAGTCGGCTCGTGCAATGGCTAAGGCAGCTCCATCACGTGAAAACTCTACTGGTGCCTGGCATGGAAGTGCAGGAACGTCCTGCATGCAAACCATCTTTTGCAATGCCATATCCCAGATAACGAGTGATCCTTCACTTCCTAATGATGCAAGATACCGACCGCAGGGCGAGATCTGCAACAGGAGAATATTGAGTTATCAGCATGAGTATTCGATATTTGTAATAGTGATGTGACTGCAAACAATAAATTGCTATATGTGAGCTTATTGAAAAAACCTTACTCGCCGGAACATATCAATTAAGATACCACCAACATCATGAGATTACGGTAGAGTGAATTCGAGTAAAATAAGTTTGAAGTTAAAGCGACTGCAATTAAGATTTACCGAATACCTAAGATATTCTAAGTTAGAAACTACATCTGAAAATTATAAGCTCTAAGGTACAACTAAAACCAACAGTCTAAATTTGCGAATGACTCCATGAAACGGTGTGATGAATGGTATTTGATTCCGTAAGGCTGCCGTATTCGATATGAAATTATTTCACATCTAAGGGACTTCCAATTTCTAAAATTCAAAAGTCCTAATAAGAAACAGTTAGTATACAGTTTCTCCTTGAACCTACCTTTAATCCTCTTATAGATCCTTTATGACCCGCGAAGCACCGTACACATGTCCCAGATAATACATCCCAAATACGTACGTAACGATCATCACTACCACCTGCGAAATAATTGCAATTTGGATGGAAATCGATACAGGTGACATCTGACAATGCATCTGAGAAAATGCGCAACGGTTGCAAACGATCGGTTGTCCACAGCATCGCAGCGCCATCGGCACTACCAGTCGCGAAATAATAAGAACGTGGGCAAAATTGCACCTGAACTTTATCTGATTTTCGTTCACAGTTTATGGACTCATATTAATTTGCAAAAATTGTAACTTCATAGTAAAAAATGAAGGAACAGATCGACCTCCCAAACTGGCGCAGCATGCTTATATACCACAACATTACTACGAACGGCGAGACTCCACAAACGAACTGTTCCATCACGTGATGATGAGAGTAATAGGCGTTTATCGGGAGAAAATGATAACGAATAAACTGGTCCGCTGTGACCCTGAAAAAAAGTGATTTTAAGGGAGAAAGAAAAAAATCTGTGCATCTGCTACATAAAAACCAAACGTATGTTTTGAAAACAGAAACAAAAGAGCCAAAGCGATTTCGAAACCGGTGTAAAAAAGCAATGTAATATATGGATTTGCTTCAAAATATCTTTATTTTAATGTGATTGAAGATCTGATATAAAAGCAGCAAGTCATGAATCCCATAAATTAAGAAAAAATATTGTTCATTGAATTTAAAAACAAAGTTACCTGAAAGGTAAGCGATGTCGACGCTTCTGTATCATCGTAAACCTGATCCAGTGCATCTTCAGATTCTTGCTCTATTAGTTCCAACTGATCGATTTTTTTGTATGGCCGAAATTTCTCCTCATTTAGTGCATGAACCTTAAATACAAATGTAAGACTTTCTGATTAAATATTGAAAGGTTGTGCATTTTAAGACTTGTGCATTTTCTGTATATTGTTTCTGTGAAAAAAAAGAAAGGGTTGCATATTTCGAAAAATTCGTAAAAGAATATTAGAGAAAATAAATACGGTTACTCTACACCCTGCTAATGTTCTGAAGTTTATTCTCTTACTTTTTAATATGATCAATTCATCTTTTTTCATGTGCAAAAACTAGCATTAGAACATGAAGAGATTTATTACACATAGTCTAGAAGCAATATACATAAAGTCATAAAGACAGGCGAAAATGCATTTTTCATAGATCAAGTAGTTCTTTATTAAATAGAAACTATGTTTAAATTTATCGAAGATTAAAACATAAACTTGAGCGTACCTGTATCCTAGAATTTCCAAAACCCAACGCCAAAGCTCCACTGTCTTCAGCAATATCAGATGCTGTAAGACCACCAGGAGAGTTGAGCACAGTGTAAAGACACACGGATGGTGGTGTGTCAACAGAAATGCGCATTTTTTTACCCGATTCTTTAATATACTTCTTTTCAGTGCTATAATTGATTTGAATGGATTTCCGAAATTTGTGTAATGAGCAGAAAAGCTTTTGACAAGAAATTTTTTAATAAAAAATACATTTTGAAAGAGACTAACGCTGCTGGTAAAGGTATTCGATCAGGCGTAGGTCCATTTGCATCCTTTTTTTTGCTATCACTTCTTTCTTTAATTTTTTGCCGTTTTTTTTCAAGGCCTAGTTGCGTTGAAAAATCTTCTTTAATTGTTCCATAAAACATTTTATGGCGTCTTTCTGAAAACCAATAAATTATTTAAAATAATTAAAAAATGATGAGAATAGATTTTTGTAAAAAAGATAACTAACAAAGGATTTGATAAAACAATCAGTGAGAAGGTCATTCGTTGAAATAAAACTTTTAGAAATGATTTCATTTTGATAAGATAACTGTTCCCAAATACCAAAATTTTTCACAGACAGATGGGAATTCTTACAGTAATTTGAAAAGTGAATCAATCACACTACCTTGCTTGCTAACTTGACCAAGAATACCTCCTAGGCCTGCTTCTGTAGCTGACTTTGTCCGCGAACCATCAATTGCTAAATATAATTTCAAATCCCGAATACTCTTTAAAATTCATTTCTCTCCACTAAACATAAATTTTGTACTATCTACAAAGATTTTTTGTGTAAATGAACCATGATCAGGACGCTCCATTTCAAGTATGCCAAAAGAAAATGTAAAGTATGAGTGAAAAGCTGAAATCCGTGGATCCTCGAGTATTAAAAAACCACCTTCAATGTGCAAGTGGTCTCGCATCACATCCCGAACAATGCTATTCCGGGTTAAGAAAGGTTCCAGTTGCTTGATCGCTGATTTTGATATGCGAACAACAAACTGGTTCTTCCTTTAAAATGCATCATTTAATTTTATCAGTTTTTCAAGCATAACTTTTAAAATAGGCGGATTAAATTAGAAAACCACTGTCTCCTGGAAATTCACCAATATAAATAATATACTTACGAAACTTTCAAAAATCCTGAACAAGATTTTGATTTTAAAAAAAACTTCGGAAATTGCGAATATGATGCAACTATTTAATCACATTGAAAAAAATAATTACGTTAGAGCCTGAACCAGTGTATGATTAGCGGCCTGACTATGAGTAGAAATGCGGGTAAGCAATTTTGCCTGTTCTTCGTACATCGAGGGTATACGTCGACAAAATTTTTCGCTAAATAAAACCGCTGAAATAATAAAATTGCCGCGGATCTTTAGCTTGGAGAAATTAGCCAAAAATGATTTAAGAAAACTGAAAAAGACGTAACTATAAAATAATAATAAACTAAAGCAAACCTTGCAAACTGCGTCCTTCAGCAATAAGCTGTAAATATAAATGAGCAAATACCGGAAATATTAAAGCGGACAATTCTGCCCGGAAATTATCAAAGGAAGAATCAATATGTCCTAGAAGCGTCGAGAATTCGCGCATGATAGCATCACTAAAAATTTCAATTAACTTCAGTAGTATTCATGATGCAGTACAACATCATACTATTGTTTGTTGACAAGCAACACAATGAGCTTGTTTGATGTTTTAAAGAAATACAGCTACATATAATAATCCAGTGATTTGATAATAATTCAAAAACATTTGTAAGATTTCATAGAAGAGTAGGGATAATTTCATCATATATCACCATGGTTATTAAAAAGCTGATTACTAGAAAAAATTTGAAAAAAAAAGTACTTGCTAATGTCACCATCTGCACCATCTTTTGAAATATGCAAAACGGTTGCAGCTTCTCTTGATAAAGCTTCTTCAGATTCCTTAAATAATTCACTATAATCATTAAAATCCTTAACAATTCACTCTATTCTTACAGAGGAAAAAGATTTACCGTCAAACCATTTTTCTTTAAAAAAGCTAAAATTTGCTGCAATGATTCAGCTGTCAGTGGCTGTTCGAATATGTCTCCATCCATATCTGCAATTTAAGCTCCAGAAATTTTTAAAATCTAATAGGAATATTGATATTTGAGCCACATAACCAATCAGCAGGTTTTGTTAAACTTCTAGGGCCAAAACTGCTCCTATAAATCTGCTATTAGTTCATGCTTGCCAACAGTCCTAGCAAACATGAATAGTAGATTTCTAAACTCGACTTAAAATAGTTCTCGTTCTCTGCGATTCGCATCAGTAGTAGCTACTCACTAATTTGGAGTGTATCTGTCTTCTCATACATTTCAAATTTGCAACTAACCAGTACTCAAACACGTATTACTTATTCCGTTCGCATACAACTGAAAAATAAAAAGATTGTTTCACTATACCCCCTAATTCCAAGGAAAAAGAATTTTAATATAAAATCCATCAAATATTTACTGAAAATTAAGTGACATTGCTAAATTAACTTCCAAAAAATTTCTTTACAATCATTTATTTGACGATGATTTATTTATACATAAATACATATTTAAAAAGTCGAAAATGAGGTGTGCTAAAGCAACAAACGATATAATAGCAAATAACATTGAAATCCTAAAGCTAAACAACCAGAACAAAGCAATATGAGACTAGTCAACAGCGTTACTATCTTTAACTTAGATACGCCTTTTCCCAAGCAGATGTTGTAGTTTTTGAATTTAAAACCTTGAATATTTCCTTTAAATTAAAATGAATTTACGTCTACAAAATTCCAATGGATTTTATTTCTTCATGTTTTTTAATATTAAACAATTAGCGGTTTAAAATATCATCTTTTCTGAACTTGAGAAAAATAAAGAAATACATGCATACTAAATTTCTTAATACAAATCTTCAAAAATATATGAGAACGACGAGGACGATGTAAATTCCGCAAATAATCTCCAGTAGATACAAAAAAAAAAACATGCATTCACAAAAAGAAATTTCAAATGCGTCCTCGTCATTAATACATAATCTAAAACTACTTTTGAGAATTCATGTGATAGTGAGATTTCAATCGATGAACACATCAAATGCAGTAATGGCATGCTACATATTCTTATATTTCTAGGAGACAAATGTATGGACCTCGCATGGTCATCAAGGCTTATAACATCATACATGTGAAAACGAAACTTCAAAGTAAAGCGCTGTATGATGAAATTTTGCCGAATTTTGGAAATTGGAATTTTGAATCCTTTTAGCAATCAGATAAAATTAATGAACACATGTTTACGTGACGTTGAAAAAAAATTGTTGCAATGTAAACAGCTTTGAATGCATTAGCAGATTCAGTACGATGAAATTTTTGTTTTGTGCAAAGCAATTATGTGAAAAACAAACAATAATGATACACAGGACTAGAATCACCGAATGCGTATTTAAAGTTAGCAGATCATTTTACGCAATTAAAATAAAAAAATAAATGCAATATTCCCAAACTTTCAGTAAACAAAACTATGAAAAGATTTTCTATGTTACTGTTTTTTAAGAAACATAAAAATTGGTAATTTTAAATTATCAATTCTTTTTTAAAACCATAAATTTTAATGATAAACACTAATGTTATCAGGCAAAATCTGATATAGCACAAATTAAGAACACGTGACATAAGATATGTTGCGTAACAATTTGTTACAGACCCAAGATGTACTTCATTTTGAGAATAATCCTTAGTGGAAAGCAAAGAATAGCAGAAAACAGTGAGCAGAGTTCATAAACGGACCATGGTGCGCATGCGCCATTGGCGTAGAGTACAAATGTTAAGCCATCACCGAATGTATCATTAATGCGATAATAGTTCCTGTAATGAAGTCCCAGCTATTACTTTTTCGTTATTAGAAGCAAAATGACCACATCTTAATCGGCAAGTGAACGGCTCTGAAATGATCGGCACTTAGCCAGTGGAAGGATTAAATGAGATGGTTTGACGGCAAACCTCATGAGCCTTTCTGATCAAACTAATCGAGATAGAATTTGACTCCAGTTAAGAAAGTCCTTGCATTAGAGGGCAATGAAGTAGACTGCATTACCTATAATAACTGAAAGAACTAAAATAATTGAGTAGGTCGCATTTCAGTGTCAGTGAAATTGTTTTAAAATTGACTATACGAATAAGATGGATTAATATGCCGTTAGATTACTATTCGTCTCTCTAACTAGCTTTAAATCATATCCAATATTAATATCCAATATTATATCCAATATTACGTAATTATTTGGGTATCCGAATTATTATAAGGCATTCAGAATCGAGAAAACGAAACTTACAAAAGCGTAGTGTGGTGGCAAAAACCACGTTTTTTGTAGAAATTTATGGCGCCGTAATTTGTAGCTAATACATGCAAATAGACAGCTTTGGGGTACGGTGGCCGTTGCACTACCATGAACATAAGATGATCGAGCAAACGTGAAGCGAAACCACGTCGACGATAAGGAGGACGTACGGCAACGCTTAATATGTATACCACAGGTAAACAATTACCCGATAAAAGATCGCGATCCTAAAAGTGAAACTTAAAGAAACTGAACCTATTTATTTATCCATTTCCACAATATCAGATATACTAATGCTACGTCTTCGACAAATGCCTTTTAAAATCTGCAAAATTACTCCATTTAATTTATTTCGTGATTAGATAACATGGAGGACTTATACGTCCTTCTCCTTCTATTCTTTTGCTTCACCTAAGTTTTCTAGAATATTTTCTACAGTACTGGTAATGAGTTTGATGTATACATTTCATTAGATTTGTAAAAGAACAAGAAATGACAAACCTCAGCATTGCACTGCGATAAGATCTTGAGTTCAGCGACAAGAAGAGCAACAAGTGCACCTTCATAAATGATTCCGAAACTAATCAATTTACCATTCAATACTTCCTCAAACCAGCAGTCCGGATATTGTATAGGAAAAGATTCGAGGCAAATTGTCTTGACAATATCCATATCGTGCATGCATAACGATCGTATGCTACACTTTTCATCCTGCGGCATATCACTGCTTGCAGGTCCATCAACGAGACACTTCACAGCTTCCCTATCATCTAGCGTTTCTCGCCAATCTTTCATCGCCTTCGATGCCCACCAAATCGTTGTGTATCGTTTATTTTATCCATAACAGCGCACTCCATCATTATCTTCATGAAAGCGCTACAATTAGCTGTCTGGAAAATACTACTTGGCCGTTATTTTAAAATTACTTCTATACATTCATCGTAAATGAAGCGTAAAACAAGCTGAACAAACATTACCAAATGTTGGATAGCAATATGAACCACTCCGTAATACTGAGGCGATCGGAATAACGCTCGAACATTCAACGAATAAAAACAAGCAGGCAGCCATACAAACATGTAAATACCTGCAAGAAAATATGCACGTCTCATTGAAACCAAACTTTCCAAAAGTACTACACTTGGAAGTAACGTTTTTTTTCTGTCAGAAGCTTCATACTACATAGTGCTATACTATTAAACGACTTCAGGCCCATACCCTTAAATTCCAGACCCTTCCATGAAGTTGAAGTCAGCTAACTACAAAACAATCCTCAACTGCGCACCTTCGAAATGAGTACTATGAAGTGCGTAAATTTAATACGGCCATTGAACGGATGAATTGGCAACAACTGTGAGGTGTTCATTAGTCTTTGGGAGAGATGTATGATTTGGCTGTCGTGAAGAATTTATTGAATTGTTTTAAGCAAAATAGTTCTGGTTTAGTTAGGTTGATTTTACTTTTAGATCAATGAAGAGAGTACCACGTTCAATTTATGCCGACATATACATCAAAGAAGCTCATCGTATTAGAGGTACGCCACGTGTTGCTCGACCATGGAGGCCTAAAGTTATCGCTTGGGCTGGTCCAGCTGCATTTTATCCTAATAGGTTTGTATTTTAGAGTGAATTATTTTATATAAATTTTTTTTTTGGTTTGTCAGATAGATAATTGATAGAAATCCCCTCCATGAAATGAAATTATTGTTTCTTTCTATCACGAAATGGATCCTTACAACGTCCGGATGGGACTGAGATCTCTGACAGCAGTATGACAGTTTTCTTTCGATGAAAGAGTATATGATGGTTTCATTTTTCTCTGTTGAACATCGTATCTGTTTCGGATTCTATCCGAAATTAAGACGCTGAATTTATTGTTTAACACGTAAATCTATGACCACTATTATTTCGATGAATATTTCTCCAAATTTTTCTTTCAGATTTTATGAGCCGAATGCTTGGTATAAAGCACGAATAACAAAACCATTACTTTACCCGAAAATGTACATCATTGATCCAGACAATCATTTATTGTCGTTGAAGGAACGTTTAGCAGGTTATTACTTCTTCATTCCAAGTTTCGGAATGCAGCTATGGAGCTTTTCTTAGACTTCATTGAATAAACTGGAGTGAAAACTATATTTAAAGTCAGATTTTTAACAACTCTTATTGTTACAGTACCA
The DNA here is from genome assembly GCA_900537255.1 of Acanthocheilonema viteae. NCBI lineage: Eukaryota > Metazoa > Nematoda > Chromadorea > Rhabditida > Onchocercidae > Acanthocheilonema > Acanthocheilonema viteae. The sequence goes on along the minus strand of UPTC01000167.1, from coordinate 39,237 downwards.
GAGATACAAAGATACGATATCGGTTTCAAGAAAAAGAATTTGCTACCTGTACCATCCCCACCATCGGAGTCGAAAAATGTTCTGAAGTGGTCTAGAAAAGTCCAGTGTGAGTTTGACTTTTTTGCTTTCAGTACCATAAAATATTCGATTTTTGCATTTTTCTGTCTCCTCTACAACTTCAACAAATATTTCATATTTTCATTGTTTGTTTTTGCTTAATTTGGATATCATTTCACGATAAATAATAAGATTTGAGTAACTCATGTTATGCTACATTGCTGCAAAAATTTCTTGTATTAAGAATGGTGGAGTCTATAATACTATTGCAGTGACAATAGATTTAAAGGCAGTGGAGCATTGGCAGTTAAGTATTTTTCATCACTTTCGCATATTTGATGATCTTTTTCACGCAAATGTTTTCTTCTACAATACGCAAAATATGCAGTTTAAGTGGGGCAATATTGGTCTATATCAGGGAAATTTGATCGATGCCGCTGATACAAGTACATATATATTTTTTTCGAAATAGAACAAAAATTCGAAAATATTGCTTTGGACAAGTTAATCGAAATGATTATTCTTCGAAATGTTTAGAACAAATTTTCGAAGCTTAATTGGGATCATTATAGATTTTTGTAATTGATTGTCTATTTTCGTTCCGAAAATTGGTTTTATTGTCATTGTTTAGGTAGTAAGCCAGATATATCGATTGAATCACTAGGTGGTGGATTCAACTCATTCATATTATTGAATCTTGATGGAAATCCTTATCACTGTCATGGCGAAATTATCCATTGGCTAGTATCTAATATTCCCGATGGCAAATCTGTAACTGATGGAACAGAAATAGTTCCATACATGCAAATAGTGCCGTTTAAAGGAACTGGTTATCACAGGATTGCTTGTTTGTTGTTGCGGCATAATGAAGTTGTTAATTTAACGTCAAGGAAACCAAAAAGGTAGATGTTGATTTTTTCACCGACAATATCTTTTTTTGTTAATAAAGGAAAGCAAGGTTCTTATTGTCATCTAACTGTAACTACGGTGAGATGATATAGAAAAGTTAATGCAATTTAGTAGTTGCAGCAAGGTCTGTAACAGCAAGTAGGATAGAATGTATTAGAATAATGATATGGTCGACATAATTATAAGTTTATTGTACTGTTTTTTTTTTTTGGATATTACTGCATAATTGATTTTCTGTTTTGATTTTCAGTTCAACACTAATGGACCGAATCTTCAGTGTTGGCCAGTTGTATAAAGAATTCGAAAAACAGTGGACTCCTTCTGCTCTTTCATTTGCACAAGTTTCATGGGATGTTTCTGTTAATGAAGCTCTTCACAGAATTGGTTTGTTACAGACATGAACTAATTTGTTTGATTGAATTTGATTTGGTTTGGGAGAGTCCTTTTTGTGACTTAGTCGAATCAAGTTGTGAAGTTTTTTTTTGAAGAGATTTGTTTTGATTGACGTTATAAGATCAGTTATGTTTCCTTTGATATGGGAGTTGATCGTTCCGTTAGATCCCCTTCCGTTGAGTTTTGTTTGGATTAGCCGCTTTAGTTTGACTCTGGTTGCTCGTTCAAAAAAATGATTCAGTGTAGTAAGAAACCAAGTTGCAGATCTAGTTTATTGGTTCAACTAATACTAGGATGAGATTGACATAGACTGGTCGACTGTTTTGATGATGATAATGATAGTAACTTAACTCAGATGTGAGCTTATATATTTATTTTGGACATCAAAGATCACAATGAACAACAGTTCTAATATTTGACAACGATTGACTCTCTCCCGGTATTTAGGGAATGCTGCACTACCAAAAAGATGCTAGATTTTATTAGTATCTTACAGTGTTCTATATTCTAAGATGAGTGTATTTGATCAGTATCTTTCAGGGATGAAATCACCAATTTATGAATATCAATATAATCCGCCAGTGAAAATGAATCAGAAAGAATTTCCATTAAAACCACAACCGTTTAATTTGTATGTTCTACAAAGATTGACTTTTTTTTGAGTTTTCATTTGACGACATGTATTAATATTTTGAATTTTTGTTTTTGAATTGCAGGTATTTGGATCAATTCCGAGAACCAAAGGAGGTGCATGCGGATTTGTTGAAAAAGCGTTTGCAAATGCGAAAGGTAGACAAAAACCCGGAACAACATAAATATCCTGATATTGACTACGCTGAACACAAGAAGAACATGCCGTTTTGGCAGCATGATAATTTGATGAAAGAAAATTCTGGATCCGGTCGATACAAAGCTTTATGGAGCAATCCAATCAGCTGAATATCAGAAATCTGCAATATTTAGTTTGTGATCACTTGAGTTTGAAGCAACATAATTTGCTTTTTTCAATATCAAGTCCTCTCTCCTCTCTATAGGGCAATATTTTTAAAACCCTTTCGAATGTTGGAGTAATTGAAACGGAGAGAAGTGGAGAGATTGATTACAGAATATCAACGGTAGGTGGGAAAGAAAATAACAGTAGTTAAATTATGGTTTGCAAGAAGAACGCTTTGTATACAGCTTTTATTTGCACTTCGGAATCCATATCATTTAAGAAAGTTAATTGTTAACTGCTAAGACAATTTATATCCCTATGTATTGTTTTTATCGGTTTACTTTTGTATCGTTTATTAAGAGCAATTGTTGGAAATGGATCTTCAGAAGTATTTTGTGCCAATATTGGTTTTGAAGAATGTTTATTTTGTTTATACTGTTATTGTTTGCTGGTTTAATTACTGTTAATAATGCTGATTTTTATTGTGATCACTGGCAATGGGTTATCACTGCATTGATAAAAATAAGAAAATAACGGATTCGAAAGCTGAATGTCTTATATTGAATATTGTTGGAAATATTTCCGAATTAATGGCTGTGTTATTATTCGCCATACATTTCGAAAATATATTTTAAAGAATATGTTGAATTATTCCGGAGGAGATGTGAGAGGGTAATCCAAATTGAGATCACTTGAGTTTGAAACAAACATAATTTGCGTTTTTCAACATCCAAAACTCGTCTCTCTGGGGCAATATTTATAAAGGGGGAATTAAAATCAATCATTAATTCAAAATGAAGTAATGAAACGATGAAGGAATAAACTTATTGTTTTGGATAAGATATGTTGAAATTGATCTGAAGCAAAAATCCCATGGGAAGGAAGTTGTTAGTGTTGTGAATGAACAAATAGTAAGTGATATTTCATCTTTGGCCACTTCTCCATGATAGAATGGAGAGGAATACTGTGTGTTGAAACCCTAGTTTTTTTTTTCTTTTGCATTTTTTTTTGGAATCATTTGCACCAATTTATTTCTAACAAAAGCCAAATGAGATGGATAATACATCATTTGGAGCTAACGGAAAAGAATAAGAGAATGGATAGGAAAAGAAAGCTTCTCGCAAAAAAAAACAGTTTCGGTCTGAGGAAGGAAAGACAGGACGTGACATTTGCCTCTGGTGGAGAAGAGAAGCTGATCGAGGGGTCCTATTTAATATCAGTTCAGCTGATTTGCACCTTTGTACAGAATTGTCGGCTAACACACTCATATTTCCTGTTAATTTAAATCTTCAAGTTTGGAAGGGAGGATCCACTGGCAGACTGAGGCTAAAATCCTCCTATAATTAATGAAATATAACTTGACATTTTAAATACATATGGATGTATAGACATACACATACACATACACACATACATAATACATACACAGACACATCGTCGGAGAGGAATAAAAATATTTCAGTTGTAAATGAATTTGTGTGTGATGAGAAGAGAGCATTGCTTGTTCGCATTATTTCATCGTTTGGTTGTACAAATAAAAGTGCCATTGAAAATTCTATACATCCTTAAATTCATGTCTGTCCATTTTATTGAATGTTTTTGTCTGTCCGTACATTTCTCAATTTTATGTACGTATTTTATCAGAATATGTGTGTCTGTTCGTTTGTTAGTGAATTTCATTTCTGTTGTAAATAATTTCGTCTGTTTGTCTCGGCATTTTTTTTGAGCAAAAGTTTCAAAAGAAAACTATACTCTTTATTCAGTTTGTGGACTAGCCAAATTGTTCCAAGTGCAAAAAGAAAATAGGCATCGGCTGAAAGGAATTTTACACGAGCCCAGCTATCTATCATCATTTTCTCAGCCGGACACAATCCTCAATATTGTCGATGTTTGCAGTATGACGCTTAACGTTTACATTGCTTCCATTACCGCCAATACTGAGGTAAGTGTGTTTTTTTTCGCTTATAACTAGAAAGTCTTCCCGAATCATATCATATCCCGAAGTTATATCTCAGAGAGATACTAGCGTGAATTATTTTAATTCTGTTCGATAATGCTAATGAGTGACCTCAACGATGACTAGAATTTAAAGATAGCCGTCCAAAGGTATTATTTGATGTGATATTTTACAATTCATTTTTTTGTCAACTTATTTTTTCTATTTCGACATAGTCTAAGGTATTGTTGTCAGAGGTAGCAAAAGTTAAAATTGAATAAAATTGAAGATAACTTTAGATTTTTAAATAAATGTTATAATTTGATGCAGCAAAACTACGAACAGAGTTCTCCATAGTTTATGCTACTCATACAGACAGAGTATTTATATTTTTTCAAATTTTCAATAGCTAAGACTTTAAGGTAATAGTTTAATTCTTGCGTTTCTATCCACTCAATCCTAGTAATGACAAATAAGATTCTGTATTGTTTATGAGATTTGGTCGTCGTAAGTCTTCACAGATTAATTTGACGAATTTTCTATTTAGTAGCATTGCCTTGAAGTGGGCATCATTTGTCAAGCATAATGTTGTACCTATCATTGTTATATGTTTAATTGTAGAGTGTTTTGAAAGGGAAAAAATCGGAATAAATTTGAGAAGGCATAATATTAAAAGCTTGTTAATAAAAAAATCGTTTTTTATAAGAATCTGAAGAGCCTAAACTTACAGTAAAAAAACTAATGCTTTGAATCTTAACGCAGTGAGTGAATTCTTGAAATATTTGTGTTAAAGTTTGAGCAATTGTCGTTTCGATGCTTAATTATAAGAAATGCCTTCATTTATCCCTTCGTTTCTCTAAAATTTCTATTGATCATGTCAATTTTTTTATTAAATTTGTTTGTACGATTTGTTTATGTCACCTCTAAATCGTACGATGAACTTCGGATAGATTTTTCAAGTTTTGACATAATGTCACATATTAAACGATGTGATATATACTATTTAAATCTTATATTAGTTTTATTAATTAATTGAAATGTTTGCATAAAAGTTCAGGAGGCATTGCTTGAATCCAAATGTGTATGTTCGAAAGTGTCATAGCTTTTGTTCTTCTTTTTCCTTTTGTCCTTCTCTTCCGCAAATTATCATCGCTTCCATCAATCTATAATTTGATATCATTTAAATTTGTTGAATGAAAAACAACACTTGTCAAATAACAAAAGAATCATTCCTTTTCTTTCATCGAATTTCATTTATCCACAAATATTTCGATTCTTTTTCTCTTTTTCCATTTACTTTCATTTCGTTATCGTAGTGAAATTTTTGCAAAATATTATAAATTCTGTAAATGGAATATGGATTGTTTGATTAAAGTATGATTTTCAGTCAAGATTGGATAGATTTCCTTCCAGTCAAAAGCAAGAATATATTGCTAAATTAGTAAAGATTTCATTGTGTGAGCAATCATCGCGGCCGACAGATTGAATTTAATGCTGAAGATGGTTTTTATCATATGTTTCTCTAAAGTTAAATGTATGAAAAAGAATTTTGATCTCATGTAATTTATTAAACATCTTAATTCTGCCTTTGCTGGCTTTTGAATAATGAAACAAAATTTAAATGATCATCTTATCCAATGTTTTGATGACGAAAATCTTTGCCATCAGTTCTTTTACCAAAACGATAAATTGGGATATTTCGATTTGCTCTTTGCTGTTACGTTGTATTTAAATTCGAACATTCCTCACGAAAATGGTAAAGAGCTCAATACGGAAATCAGATTGAAATTCATTAAAATTTTGTCCTGTTAACTTTAATTATTTCTCAGTGTTTCATTCAAATTACATTACGCTTTATTGAAAAGGATTTAAAAATTTAATATTTCGTTTTTACTAGGAAGATATCGAATTCATAATGTGTTTCGCGGTGAACTTCACTGTATTATACTTCAAAGACGGTAAAGTATAAAATTATCAGCTGAAGGAATGACTCCAGAAATTTTTCGGATTTAGGAATAAGAAAATTCAAAATATATATAGATTGATCATGGCTAAAAGCGATTAAAATGTGACATAAACAGTAATTTTTATTACTAGTTGGAACTTTAGTTTTCATTTGGGAAATTTTCTTCAAAAACTTGGGATTTTCTATTCAATTAAACTACGTATAATATGGTTATCTAAAAATGAAAAATGATTTATGATGATTCTTACTGAATATGATCATATTCTATTAGTTTCCACGCGTTAATGAGGATTTCTAATTCAAAATAATTTCCATTAATTCAATTCAGATGAAGCATCATATATGTTGTCACCAATGATAAGATCTTTTCAATTAAAATTTTTACTTCCCCTTCTTCTTCTGCACTTTTGTTGTTCAGTAATCTTCGTAGTATTATTGATCCGTTCTATCTTTCATTCGTATAGCAGAGAAAACAAAGTTCTTTTCAACCTTTGAATGAGAGAGAAAAACTGAGAACATCTTTTCAGTTACAACTTGACAGAGTTTTCAAATATTCTCAAAAAAATATTAAAGAAAGAGCAATAACATTATGTGATCATCCAAATTATTCGCAATTTTCGTTTCTTTAAAAAATTTCAGTGTGTAGAAAAATATCTTTATTATCATAATACATGACATTTTTATTCAGAAGAGTTTATCAAATACTTCTACTATCTTTTTAAAGATCATTATTGTTGTCCTAAATTTCAAGAAAATATAACAAAAACATAATATCATTGTAAACATTATGTATCATTATATTTGCAGAAATGCTGTCATTATTACAAAGAGGAAAGAATTTTCTTCTTTTATGTAAAATGCAGGAATAGAAACTATGCAAATATAAAAATTATAAGGCACAAGCAGACGTTAAATGAAAGAAGGAATTAAAGAGGATGAAATTCCCATTCTATGAGACAAATTATTAAAGAATAATTGATAGCTAAATTAGATGATTCTTAGTAAGACTTTGAAGATGAGATTAGATTAAAGAATTTAAAAGACAAAAAAGAAAAAAATTTAAAAATAAAAAAAAATTAAAGATAAGAGAAATTTAGAAGATAAGAAAAGGTGAGAATGGATTAAAGAATTACTTCTACTTTTTAAATTTACAATAATGAAATAAATGAGTCATATTGAAAAGTAGATTAGTTTATTCCATGTTATAGACTATTTTGGATTTAAACGTACACTGTGCTTCCATCTTTTTTCGCCTCAGATCATCAGATCGGGTTTTAATGTTTTAAATGAAAAAAATTGATTTCCTACAACTTAAATAACGAAATTAATTATTAAACGAGATTAAAGTGAAAGCTGAATTGTTGAGGCTATTCCGCTTAATTCTATATTGTAACAAAATTTCAGGTCCGTAAACAGGTGCAGAAAGTGTTAATGGTACTTGATGGATTGGGTGTTCCATTTAAAGCAATTGACATAACATTACGGGGTAACGAGCAGTATCGAGACTTTATGCGGCAAAATGCCCTGAATGAACGATGCGATGGAATTCCATTACCACCTCAGTTTTTCGTTGATGATGAATATTTGGGAGTAAGTCTTTCTCAGCTCAAAAAATTTAGATAATGGAGCTCATCGTTTCAATTAAAAGAAAAAAAGAAAAAATTATTTGTCGTGAAAATTTGGGCAAAGATCTTAACAATTGATACAATATAACTTCATTACAAAGTGTAATTGTCTATCGCAGAAACAGTGGACATATGAATTATTTACATTTTGCTGATTTAACTATTAAAATTTACAGAATTATATGGATTTTGAGGAAGCAGTCGAAGACAATCAGTTACCAGAATTTCTTCGCTTGATACCTTCATCAACAGTGAGTTTTGCTTTTAAACATCCAAAACTTTGCTTTGTTAGTTTTCGAAATTTTCATATAAAAATTGCTAATGATATAGGGCATTACTGTTATCAATCTTTCTCTTTTCTTCCATTATCATCATTTTATTTATTAAAGTAAAATGAGAGACAACAGTGGAGAATTTTAAAAAAAGAGATTCTAAAAAAATTATTATATATTTTCAAAATTTATTGTCCCCAACACGCTACATCAATTAGCTATTTTTATCACTCACGGAAAACAGTAGGATGAAGCTAGGAAAAATATAAAGAAGGGACAAAAATACTTTAAATCAATCATATCTTCTTCATTTTATATGCGCCCTCTAATTTACATAATGGTGAGATTACACAGTAAAATAAGTATGCGTACATGAACGTTTATAGAATTATCGGTATATGTCGAATAGTGGAAGCATTAAAAGTTGCGAAATATTTTTTTAGCAAAAAAAGTGAATCATTTGTAAAGGTAAGTAATGAACATCTTTTGTCTGTGTGATCGTTGTCCGCACTTCACGCAGCAATATTTGTTTTTCATGACTATTCTGCAGCACACACAAATATAAGAAAACTTGAAGTAAATCAGAATCAAGCATGAAATTCTGTGAAAACGATCCCTCTTACTTCCTAAAATCCAAAGCATGCCTGCCAGAACTTTCGCTTATATTAAATTACTTCTGTGCCAAATGCTTCATCGCTTCATGGCAGCACTGCTAAAAGTTCGAAATTTTGAGTGATACTCTGAAATTTGGACTTTTTTCCTCTTATAAATAATTGTTGCAAGTGTTCACTGCATTCATTTGGATCAGTGAAATTGGACTAGGTTAACAAAGGTCATTAATTGTGATTAATAGGAGACTGAAGAGTGATATATTGGATTGATAGATAGGATTAGTGGACTGCACATATTAAGCGGAGAAGGAAATCATCAATTGAAGCTTATGATTGAACAGATTGTTAACATTCTCAACCAAATGAAAAAATATTTTATACTTCCAGTAAGTTGAATTAGGTGCAATTTCTCAATGTATATTGTGATATGAGTTATGAAAACTTTGGTTCACTTCACTTAAATAAAAATATTTCAGCTACTTAAATAAGAACATGCTACCACTTTCCTGCTGCACAATATTTTATTATTGAGAGAAAAAAATCTATTTGTGCTTGTGATCCTATCGATATTGCTTTAGTTTTTCCAACTCATATTATTTGTAAAAAAGTAGAAATTTTAATTTCAGGAGGATGAGGACGATGATGAAGGGGAAGATGAAGAAAATGAAGAAGAGGGGACAAGTGAAGATGAGATATTCGAGAAATACGACGATAACTATGATGAGGAGGAGGAGGATGAACAGGAAGGAGATGAGGAGGGACTGGCTGATGAAGAGACTGAAGATGACAGTGGGGATGTATCAAGTGGTTTAGGTAGTTCAAATAATAAAGCTGTTTCTAGAGAAGTTTCAGAAAATGGTAAAGTAATAGGTAGTGATATTGAAGAAGAAAAAGAGAAAGATAAGATAAGAAGTGAAGAAAGCACGGAAGAAAATGAGGATGAACAAGAGGATGAACAAGAAGTAGAATTGGAAGATGAAGATGAAGTAGAGTTGGAGGATGAAGATTTTGAGGATGAAGATGAAATTGAATGACATTGATCATTTGATGAACTTAGGTAAAAAATTCCTCTCCTTAAAATCCTCTTGTTGACTCTTTTGATTGTTCTCCGACCTGCAATTCCATGATCCTGAAATTAATTCACCGAAGTAGTAAGGTGACAATAAATAATCCATACAATGTTAGTGGATTTTGAGCTTCATAAGCCTTCTAATGAGATAACAGGTTGGGACTTTTTTGGTCACTCGGTCCTAATCAAAAATAAACATGTTAGATGGCCTTACGTCAAACGAACAGCAGTCCGAAAGTTCGTTTAACCAAAGATTAAATGTCTCCTCGAAATGACCAATTTATCTGACTCAGTCTTTCAGCTTATCTCTTCGTTTTTCAACAATAATTCCACACTAGTTCATATTGAAGCGGCCAATTCTCTCCTCTTTCTCTCCCCTTTTTCTCCTCAACACTTCTATTTTAAACAGTATTTGCAAACATTTTGACTTGTATTCTCATTCCCGAGAGGTTTTCTTTTTGAACCAGTAGTTTTATCCAAAGAATATTTTTAAAAAGTGTAGGATGATCATAAACCATTTTGGGAACTAATACCCCAGCACTCATCTCCTTGTCATTTTGTTGTAATATTTATGTAATTCATTCATTGTTTTATTTACTTTGAACAAAAGATTTATTATGTTTTAAATAAATGGCAATGACTACAGCAATGTAAGTGAATGAATTATCAAATGCACGCTATGCCGTTCCTTTTCTTCAGTGACTTGTATGACTTGCGTGAAATCTACTAATGAGGCGCAATTAAAAACAAAAATAACTAAGAAGTGATATTCACAGTGTTTCGGCATTCCTGATCATTGAGAAACTTCGAATGACGTAGCAAAGTAAAAGTTCAGATAACTTCTGCATTTGGATCGATATAGAGAGCAAGTCATCTGACAACACTCTGACCAACTCAGTTGATTATATAGATTGATTTAATCAGTGCCAAAATATTTAGTTGTAAACCAGAATGGTATCAACGGGTTGATGTCGCTCGTCAATATGGATATCTTTGGAAACTGACTTATAACTTGTTTTATCCCTGCAAATCCAAACTTTGCCTCATTCTGTACACAACATTCAATGAGGAAATAATGCAGATTTAAATTAATTAGGAACTTCCCCAATGAAGTTAATGTCGGGAGTTTAATAAATTTGTGATAATTTCAAAACTTGAAACTTACCGGCAGGTGCTGCGAATAAAGTTAAGAGTAAAATGTTTTCCTCAATTACACCATTTTCCACTAATACTGATACTGCCTTAATCACTGTGGCACCTGTACCTGTAAATACAACGATTGAAGAATGCAGACGAAAATAACTGAATGCCTTCAAATTTAGGAACAAGTAAATTACTCATCCGCGTAAAAGTGGATTTTATTGAATTTTAGCTTTAAAAGGGTAATTTCGAAAGGAAACTATTTCTTCAATTAGTTATAATTCATGCAGTGATCAAGTAACTGAATCAGATAGTTTTTACGAAAATTAGAAAGCGCGAAAAGCATTTCGCTGTAGTTTTATATGAACAAGGAAGTGTTTTTTTATATTTGAAAAAATTATACTCATAAATTATTATACTCATGAGACTTACTAAGTAATGGATACAAAAGTAGTACTCTTCGATGTTTGATGTCTGGCATCAATCGAGCATATAACAATCTTGTGTCATCACCTACTAACATTTTACCAATCCGAACTGATCTGGAACAAAATTGGCATGGAATTAATGTAACAACGAGAAAAATATTAATAGAAGTCATCGTTGCACTTAGTGTGCTTTCAGCCCTCATGTTACGTTTTTTCGTTCCGTCTTCAGAGATGTCAGGAAAAATACATGGAAATGTACAAAATAGTATTATAATGTATAAAATCCAATCACTTTCTTATGCTGACATATCCGAAAATTTGATTCATTTTATGAAATTTCACAATCGTATCGTGGCACGTTACTCTTCTACATAAACACGGCCGTTCATAAGTGTTCCAAATTTGGTCATTGTCTTACATCACACATTGTGGACAAACTTCTGGTGTTTCAATTGCATAATTTTCGATAGGTTAATAAAATCACTTCCTAGGTTTGAAGCTCTGTCATTTCTTAATCACCAATACATCTACAATGACAAAAAAATTTAATTTAATGCGATGATTCTATGATTTTTTTCCCATTGTTTGATTAATTTCACACAAATCCGATCGAGTTAAAATTTTTCAGCGAGTAAGAATGAAACCTAAACAAGTTTATGGATCAAGCAAATCAGTAAAAACTCACTCACGACTAAAATTTATAAAGTAACCTGCAACATTGCCGCAAAGCTTTCTCCATCGCCTCACCACCTCGACATATCGAAACGCCGCAGTTTCCTCGACAGAAGGCAATACCCTTATATTTTACATGTGCTGGAGTTTCTATTTCAATGTTTGTATAAGGCAGTCGGTTGAGACCCTCTTCAACTACCAGTCTAATCAAACGATCAACATAGAATACGAAATCCGAATGACTTGTTTCTCTGAAAATTTCTGCATAAGTCCATTTCATGCAAAAATTATGCACTCAGATTACAAGAATCACAACGTGAGAGCAAAATTCATACAATAGAAAGAAAATTAAATTTGTAACTTAATTTATAACTTAAAAATTTATAACTTAGATCTAGCTCTTAAGTAAGCTACTTTTTCTTCAATAGCTTGAAGAATAAAATGAAATTAATGACCACTTATCGATTCAGTGGCATTAACCTGTCCATTATGATGGTTTCCAATTCGATGATTTGATCAGTACGCTCCAATACGTAAACATTTTCCATAAAAACGCTATCCTTTTTTTGTTTTTCATCGATATCACCACCCGCTGCATCTTTAAGCATTTTGGCATGAATAAAACTTTCCCCCATATTGAATGAATCGTTATAAATCTGAAATTTTTAGCAGATTTGTTTGACTAAAAATGTTCCAACCTCAGAAACCGAACAACACCTCATATCACCCAACACCTACACCGTTTTCCGCATCAGTTGCTTGCACATAAACTTCATCCTTCGTATGGATGAATTTCATGACATAAATTTCATCCATTTTAAAAGTGTAAACTTCGGTTCTTTGTTGGCCGTGAGTGGTGTTGCAATGAGTGTCTGTAGTGAGGTAATTGATGCGAAGAGATTTTAGGAGGTCAAGTTGTGACCTTGGGTTTATAGAGTCGTTTTGTAATTCCATTCATATCCCACATTAAACTTATGACACTTCTCAAACCTCCCTAATGAAATTCATTCACCAGTAAATTTTGGTATTAGATCTCGAATAATGCCCTTCTACCATGAAAGTATTATTCAGCGAACAACACGCACGTTGGTAATAAAATCGTTCTTCAATTGTCATCTCGATCATTCAGAACAGATATCTTGATGGATGTTACTGAGTTAGATGGTTGTATCACTTTAGATTTATGCATGAAAACAATGGAAAGGACTTTTCCAAGTTGACAAATCGGAATGCGATGAAAGATTTGTGCTTACTTTTACGAATATCGATATCGGATACATTAGCACATGGAAAATATACACACCTCATTTTTTTATCTCAAAGAATTACAATTTTAAATCAAACATGAAGACTGCCTTCTCATATTTTTTGTCTTATATTATTACTTGAGCTTACAGTACCCCTGATAATATTCCAAATTCCATCACCGTGTCAACCAGGAATTTATTCAAATTAATGCCAGACCCCTTTCAGTGTTCATTTGCTTATTTTGAAGATTGAAAAATGAAAAAAATTTTCATATAGTTTGATCAAAAAATTTAGTCATTTAAGAGACTTAAATAAAACTGGTTTTAGCCGTCGTTACTCTATGACTCATCCGCGAGATTCTGTGTTAGCGTGCACTTTAAATTGATAATTTAGCGGAGTAGAGGGCATAATAATTCGATTATGTTCAATTTCTCATGTTACTTTTCCAAAAGTTTCTAAAATAGCTTGTTTCATCAAAATGAAATCTATGAGAAAAAGCATAACAAACAGTGTGGGAAGATTCTGAGTGATAATTTTTCCCATGAAAGGAAGATTTCTGAAAGAATGAATAGAGATCGGATATTACAATTTAATACTAACGTTTCATAATCAGAAAGTACCGATGAAGATATGAGGGTCAACTGAATCAATTTTATTGTTCTCTCATTTTATCTCTCATTTTGACAGAAATAATTTCATGTCCGACTGCTTCTTCATCACTATTTAAATTAGACAACTATTATCACTTGATCTTAGATGCCGGGAAAATTTGCATATGTAATATCCTTCAGATATAATACCTGCGACGAATTTAATTCTAAAATAAAATCATTTTTCTTCATTTACTCTTTTCAAGAATATTCAACATTCAATAAATATGCATCAAACAAACGAAAACTTCATTGAGCTTTAATTTAAACCTTAAACTTCTACTTCAAACATGTAATTTTCTCTATAGAATAGCAAGCGAATAACTTTCACCGAAACAATAGAATAATTAGATGTAATTTCATCTAATTATTCCATTGTTTTTAATTATTCCAGAAAGTTTTCATAATGATAAAGCTGTGGAATATTGATATCATGAAATTTGAATCATTGAAACTTAAATAAACGGTACAATTTAGAACATCTTGGCAAAATGTTTTTTTTTTTGTTTACAAAGGTTAAGGAGTAAAATTTATAAAGAAATGCAGTTGAGGTATGCAAATCAAACCGATACGCCATTGGACATGACTAATTCAATTTTAATAACATTTTTTGAAATATTCAAATTGAATTGTTTTCCTATGCTATCCGCTAAATTCGGGATGTTTATCAGCATAACACAAACCTGTTCACTGTGTGAAGAACTCAACTGAATCAATTCTCTGGATCATTTCTTTGCAGAACTGCAAGCAAACATTCATAATTTGCATATTGGGAATAGTCTCTCATCCCGAATATGGCGTAATTTGCATATTACTTTAGTAGTCTATAAATAAGATGATTGCATCCATTTCCCTCCTCATTTACTGATCAGAAATCTTCAATCTTCAGTTATTGCAGTTTATGTCTGTGTCAGTGATAGGCTGAATTAATCAATCGGTAAAGTTTTTTAAGGTTTTTAACATTTTGACCTTCAACTTTCCCTCGACAAATGACAATGTTCTACCAGGCTATTACCGCTTTTTCATTAACAGAAAAGATTCTCTCCTGTTTTCGTTCATCCTTACTTTTTCTATTGTTATTACCATAGCAATCAAATTACTCCTACCTGTTCGTTACTTATTCATATTCGAGTAGTCTATTATTTTTTGATTTAAGTTGTAAGAGAGTGTTTGGATGAAAAGGTCCTCAATACATTAATGATACTATCTGTCGCAAGAGTTGCAAGAGGTGAAAGGTTGGGGTTGGTTACATTGGAGAAACTAATCATTCTAAATTGTGATATGCCTGAAGAAAAATTAAGTAAGTTGAAAATATTAAATCTCACTATTCTATTAGGAAAACCTCTTGCCTTGGACATGACTAATTGAATTTCCGATAAAGAGAAGTGAGAATGTTGCATAGAAAAGAGAGAAGAAAAAAAGAAGAAATTAATAATTGAAACTATTATTAAATTCTGAAATTACATGCGATGATAGTATCAGCAAATTCAAATTAGTATTTTGATATCGATTATTAGCCGTTATGTATAGTATAAGAATCCTCAAAAGGTTTTAATTATTTTTTTTACTGTAAGCAAGGATGAAAAGGAAAGAAAAAATGACCTAAAAAGATCAACTTATCAAATCCATTGCGTATTTTGCTATCATTATTATAATTATTTTGTAATGTCTAATGAGAATTAAATAAAACTTATTGAAATGTAAGAAACTCAGTAAGTGATTAGGCGATGATCTAATTGAAATGATCTAATGGATTATTCATGAAGTTTATTTTCAATCATAAATTTAAAAGAATATTCATTTGAGAATAGATAGCTAACTTCTTTTCCTTTCTGTTTTAAAGATATATCGTGCGCTTGTCTATATATTAATTAAATTAATATATTAAGCAAAATTTTTTCAGCTTCCTTTTGAAAAGCCAACTACACTTGCCTATCAAAAGATTTTTGCTTATATGAAACCACGCTCAGAAGTAAATGGCTAAACAATTTGATTTCAGATTAGGTGAATTTCGTTGATTGATTTTTCAAATAAATCTCTAAGCTTATGGACTGCCTATAATCTGATAGAGAATAATTTTGATTTGAATTAGCAATTGTAGTTTAAATTTGAAGATGCTGTGATATTGTCTTATTTAATTTTGACTAGCAACTTAAGTGGCTACATGCGAAACTGATAAATCGGAATCGCAGCCAGGACCTAGTGGTATACGCAAACGTATCGCAGTTTCATTCGATGAATACGTACAATCATTGAATATGCGACAGTTGATGATGATTGAAAATGAGCAAATCAATTATTTGACAGTAGAAGAGCGAAAAGTCCTTTATACTGCGTGTCAAGTAAGGTTTTTAAAAGCATAGAAAAATTTTTCAAGAGTATACATAATTTCTCAATTTAAAATTTTTCAACTTTCAGGTGGTGCCAACGGTAGATCCATCATACGTCTACGATTTAATCACAAACAAATCTATGAATAACGTGGAAATCATTATTGAGCGTTAGTTCGAATTTTCTTAGTGTTGCTTAATTATAGACTTAATAATATTTCAGTATTTGATCTGTCACATCTGAAATTGAGAAATTATATACGCTCACTAAGAAATATCAAAAGATGAAATCTATATTATAAAAATTTCAGACATATTTACTAAACTAGTAGCATATGAAATTGAGTCTCTAAGGACAATCCCGGTGAAATGTGATCATATTTAGATCTTTTCGGATATGGCTATCCCACAGTTAAACAACGTGTACGTCGTGAATGCATGGAATTGCGTCGCAAAGCTTATCTTTGTGAAGATGGACAAGCATTTGATTTTGTTCAATTTCTTACAATATATCCAAATCCAGAAATATTTTTTGGTGAAAAGCGGAAAACGGATGAAATTTATATGAGGCATGCTATGGTTTGTTAAAATTTTTTTCTCGATAGAGAATAAAGTGTCATTTAATAGAAGACATAAGAAATCACTGAGAACAAGGCCTCATTTAAAAAAAATTAACCTTTCCGAACATCCAAATAAATATTATCACATATAATACATTACTGTAATTAGTTTCGCCTATCTTAGTATCAAGTTTAATTCATTTACTTTAACTTTTTAGGCTTTTTTGTCGCGAAAATTTGAACAATATGATGTGACATTCATAACAAAACTTTTTATCAATAGCAATAAGCAACTATTGCCTGCTTATAGAATTTTGAAGAAACACGCAGAGGCATTCGCAAAAAGTTTGATTTTACTTTCATTGTATTGAATTCCATTGTTGTTCGAAATTCAATTCACATTTTTGCAAGCATTTGTTTCTTGCTTTTTCCACTCATACTTTCCGCATCGTAGATGATTAAACATCATTAACCTTTGATCCCCTTTTATTCCATTGCAACGGAAGTCTTTTCAACTATCTGATCCTGTGTAATACTAATTCTTTAACTTGAAATACACTGTGAACTTACATTAAGCCTCGAATTAGTTACTTAAGAAAGTTTATTTTCATAAAATTCTTCCCTCGAAGTTTGGCTGCCAGAGTTGACCTCCAATTTGCACAAAACACAGAAATGTCATTTTCATAAATATTTGATTTTCTGTTAAATTTATCATTGTCCAAAACATTGCTTTTCAAATAAACAATCTGTGCAACCATAATGAATGCTTTCTACTTGTCAAGCGTACGTTATTTCCTAACGGTGTTACACGTAGATTATATTATTTTTCTGGTTATAGAAAGGTTGTAAAAAGTAATCAGTTAAGGTTGTAAAAAGTAATGAGTTAACGCAAGGCCCTCCCTAATATTGTTTTCAGAGAATACATTGCGGAATTATTATCCCTTCTAACATTCTTGTATATTAGCACACTTAATATTCCATCTAAAGGCAATTTTGCACTTTTCAGAATTAGAAATTCTTATTGTTGAAAATTTTAAATTTCAAATCTGTTACAATCATATTTCAGCTAAAAACGCTCCTCATTTCGTGACGAGCGCTCATGTTAAAGTGAAATTCAGACGACTATCTGATAGCGGAAAAATACCGGATTATCCGGATTCATTAGATGAATTATTTTTTCGGGAAGCACAATTCTGCTTGTATGAAGACGAAATACTAAGTTATTGCTTGATGTTTTTCTTTAAAAAGTTTGAATTTTAAACAATATTTGGCTATTTTTAGCTTTCTGTAGTTTCCATGCTCTGAAACATAAATTGCTTGCTTTGTATGCATTGTAATTTACTTGATTTACGGAATTCCCAAATAGAGAAAAGTACTAAATTAGCTTGATCTTCGGATGATTCAAATATCCAAGTTTTCGCCTTGGCTTATTTTTTTTTATTTGAAGCTTAACTGAATTCTGTGCTACTGAAGTTAATTGTCCTGGCCAAATCCACGTGTCAAAATTATCTTTGATATTAGTTCTGCATTTTTATGCATATTTCCGTGACGCACATTGCAGACTATAAAGTAAACTGCGCCGCAAAACGGAAAGAAGCATTAGAGCATGCGGAACGAAATGGCTTACTAAAAGAATGCATCATTTGTTGTGAGGATTGTTATTTGGAAGAAGATATGATGAAATGTAATCGAGATCATGAATTTTGCAAGAATTGTGTGAAACAACATATGGAAGCTCAGATTGGCGATGGTTCGTTACAATTTTTGATTATGAATAGAAAAGCGCCCAGAGGGAAAGACAGAAAGTGATCATTTAAATCCATCATATTTTCATTTTTATTTCTCAAAATCAGTGCTTTTAAAATTTGAATTCACATAAAGGCCATCAGATAAACTCTATTAATAATAGTTTAATAGTTTGATAAAACAGGACTATAATCTATTATGATAACATTCTAACAGAAAAAAAATTTTAAAAATAAAATTCAGGTATGAGCAGGATTTCTTGCATGGATTCATCATGTACAGATGGTCATTTCGAAATCTCATCAATTCAGAATATCATCTCACCATCTTTATTTCGTTTATTTATTCTACGTTGTTTAAGAGTAATGTTTCACGTTTGCTAGGAACATTGAGTTTTGATAATCGTTTAGAGGTTGCTATGCGTTGACTTAACTTTTCTTGATTAATTTCTAACTATTTCTAATCATTTGATTGCCATTTTGAAGTTCCATTCCGCAGTTTGAATGGCAATAATTTTTGCTCTTTGAATTTGATTACAGCGCTATTTATCATTTTTTGTCTTGTCATTTGGAATTCTTTGCAAGTTTTCAATCTGATGCAATAAATGAGTTGAAATAAATGAGGGTTTTTTTAACAATCATCCAATTTTAAAAAATAGGAAACGATGAAAATGTTGTGAAAGCATTTATTTTGAAAATTATAAATTTGTCGAATATCTTTTAGGATGAAATTCTTAGCTCAAACGTTGAAAACATCGAATTCTGTCCATTTTGTGACTTTCCGGCAAGTTTTGGTAATAGCGAAGATCGGACACTTGTCTGCTTGAATGCTGTTTGCCAGAAAGAATCGTGCAGGTCAATCTCATAACACTACTCTATAATTAAACCTCACTTTTTTTTCCTTTACAAAAATTTTCAGGAAATGTCAAAAAGAATCACACATTCCGTTGCGATGTGAAGAAGTTCAAGAAGATGTTGATTTTGAGACTAAAAAACGTAAATTTATTGAAGAGCGCATGTCAGAAGCAGTAATTCGGAAATGTCCAACCTGTGATAAGAAGTAAATTCTAAATGCAATCTTATATTCTTTGCAGTGAGTGCAATTTAATATATTTCGAGGAATATGAGCCCCGAAAGATTGTTAATTAAAATTATGAACCAATTTCGAATAAAATGCCACCAAATATCATCTCCTATCACTAAACTTCTCAGATTTATCATTGGTAATTACTTTTTCTAATTTAATTTCTTGCAGAATTACGAAAGAAACAGGATGCAATAAAATGACATGTCCTTGTGGTACTTTCTTTTGTTATGTTTGCAATGTGGTACTTCCGAAAGACCATCCTTACCAACATTTCTCCAAGTACATTTCAGTCTTTTTAAAATTAATTATCAATTTACAGTTTCATGTTTTTTCAAATTAATAAGAGAAGGAACAAGCAGTATTATATCAAATACTTTAATTTTAGCGCTAGAGGTCGTTGTCGTCAAGATACACCGCTTGAGCAACTTCATGAAATGGCCGCAAAACGTGCTGGTTTAGAAGCTTTACGTCTGTTCAACGAACATAATCCTGAATCAGCTAGTGTGAAAGCACCAAATATCAATGAATTAGCCGGATTAAAGAAGAAAACAAAACTGGCAACAACAAGAGAATGACAGCAAATTTTCGTTCCACAACCGAAAAATATAAAATATGTTTATGGCCATTAAGATTATTATCAAACAGAAAAACTTACATGTTATCGTTTATCGTAGACAACGACTTAGCTCTTTTGAAAAAATAAAAGCAATGGATTTCTTTTTTTGCAGACTAGTAAGAAAAAGTAAAATGATAGATATTATTAAATAAAAATGATTATAGTAACCATCTAATTTAACCATAATATCAATGATAATTAACGTAATGTATTGTTTTGAAGTCGGAGTTGAAATAATTTTTGTTTTCAACTGTTCAGTTTCATATCAATATATCGAAAATAGAATTTTTCTATTCTTTGCTGATTTTCTAAATTTTTTGTTGAACTTTGAAGAACTAATTAACAGTTTGCACTTTAAAATAATTATAATTTGAAAATTTTTCTAGTTATTATCACCAGAATTCTATGATTAAAATTTGTAGAGAAAAAAAACGCACGAACAAATCTTAACGTGGTATTATTGTCAGGTCTTCTGGATTAATTTAATCCAAACAGATTTTTGAATTCTTTAATTTAATGTTGACTTAATACTAATGAATGATTACTTACTTAATTTTTGCTATTTCTGTTTTTTTCTTTTGCGTTAGTTATTTTATTTCTATCATTTCCATTATCTTAAATTTATATTTTGTAGATTATTTATTGAAAATTAAAAGAAGTTACAATATATTGTCGCTTATATTGTCTTTCTTTTGTTACTCGATCAGGCAAATCTTATAGCTAAGTTTTTTTCAGCTTCAAACTTCATTTTTTCTTACTTCAAAAACTTTGAAGTTTTCCATTAAGCTAAAATGAAAAATTTCTATACCTGCAAGAATGTTTAAAGTCTTTCTATCGTGACAAATAGAATAATGCATGTAGAAATTGATAACATTGATATAAATATTTTAATTTTTCGAAAGTTAATATTTAAACTTAAAATTTTTAATTTGAAGAATAAGAGGTTATAGAATACTTATATTTGTCTATTTGTCAGAAAATATTTACGTTATTTCTCTATTAAAATCAAATAAATAGAATTTTAGCATTTGATAATGACTACTTGATTGTTGATAGTAAACTTTAAACATTGATAAATGAATGGAATTTAGAAATGCTTCTTTGTTATCACTCTCATTCATTCCCCTTAGCCGATACTATTTTATAATGCTTCATTACAGACAGTGAATCATTAGGAAATTCTTTCAAATTAACAATCATTTGATTACACAATTTTAAAAAAGAAATACAATCATTTGACTGTAGTTAATTAATTTCGGGTTTCCCGACATTTATTAATAACTATTAAAAATCTAAGCTCAAAGGCATATTTGACAAGCCGTATTTTGGTGGGAACTTTGAACACAGTCATATTAATTACATTACAAAAAAATTTTTTCGATAATAGAAGTGTTAAAAATTGAGAACTTTTTACTTACTCAAACGTTTACTTGTAGGTATAGTCGAAAACAATGTGATTTGTTCTAGTTTGCTGATAACCTTTCTCTTATCATTGTTACAACTACAACTTATCATTATTTCGCAACAATATAAGCCAGAATTTGCTCGCTTTGCATTTGAGCATGCAGCTGCAGCATATTCGAAAAATCCATTAAAATGTTTGACAAAATATTACGGTACCTCTATTCTGCGACACGGTAATGTGTCGTGCGATCATTTCCACGATGAGGTATCCATCTCATGATTCAGTTTTGACCATATCATCATGGAGTTGAAAGTTGGTATCTCGGAAATCTGACCAAAACTTCTCCATACAAGCTTTGTTTAGGTCAACCGCGGAATGAGGATCAGACCTGCAGGTCCAATTTGTTTTTCATTTCGAAAAAAAATAGGAATTCTACTTCCCAATTTTTCGTAACAAACTTTGTTAGAGATTCTGTTTTTGCAGCAATGGTTACTATCCCTACTACAATATCAATGACCACTTATTCTATTTCGGCGAACGTGTCAGTGATTACGGTATATCCGGATGCAGGACAATCAAAAATATTGCCAGAAAAAATTCACAATGAGGAAAAAAAACCCATTAGACCATATCTTGAAAACACTGCCCATAATGAGGTTTCAGGATGTTCCTGGAAACACTGGAAACAAATAAATCATAATCTCATGCTGGCAACTACTTACTTTGATTTTTATCCTTTTTGCGTACACAGAAACTAGTAAACCGCAAAAGCTAATTGAAAGTTTGAGCAATGTAGCAATACTAATAACTGTACATCATCAAAATTCGTAATGTAAAACTACCAAAAGTTTATTCAAACAAGATCCATCCATAGAGTTTTTTAGCTTTGACTTTTTTTGATTTATTCATTAAACAATAAATGCTTCGAATTCAAAACAAAATCAGTAAATGGTATCTTCCATTGTAACAAAACCACATAACGAAATAAAACAACAAAATTAAATGGCAGTATGCCTGGTAGAGTGATATAATGGTACTAATTCGCGCATCACTGGTGAAATTAATGCATCATGTGGTTTGTTTGTATCTTGAATTAAATAGTACGTTGATACCAACGCTAGGAGGAATGAAAATAACAGCAAAGATGTCGATGCTAACGATAAATAGAAAGCAGAACCAATTTCTTGCTAAAAATTAAAATCATTCCAAAATTTTTTGTTTTGCGAAATTGGAATTCGAAGTGATAAAAATTTCGTGATTTTATCGATAAATGAAAAAATAAACTATAATGTGCAAAGTATAGTAAAGTAGATACAAAAACATCGGCTAGTCTGACTTTTGAATTAAAATAACAGGACTAAGTGATTCTTTTCAATAATTTAACCCTAAATTAAAGCAGTGTAGTAGCAACTGACCTCGTAAGTGCCCACAAGTCCATGTACAAATCGACTATCAACTCGATGTGCAGCAAAGAAAAATATCGTATTTGCAACAATCGAAAAAAATACTGCAATGATGGGTAAATGTTTTATGATTCAACAGAATAATCCAAATATTCAATTCTGACTGTTCTTTAATTGTGACATAATTCTGAATATGTACTATGTTCTATATAAGTCTTCCATGTAATGACAGGTTTAGAATGAGAACGTTCATAGAAATCCCCGACTCCACCAATAGATTAGAGAACTAGTAAAAAAAACGAACATGCGATAAAGATGAGAACAGTGAAGAAAACGGCAATAGGATTACTACACGGAGCACAAATGCCACACAAAAGCGCCAGTCCACTGATTGCAAAGACCACAACGAAACATATTAACACAGCCTTTTGCCAACCTATAACACTATAAGTATAAAGTTACTCGATAATACTGAAGTATTCAATATTTCGTTCTAGATTACGTGATAAATGATAGTACCAAAGAACTGATGATGTTCGGCTTCACCAGCAGCACTGTTCTGATTTATATCCAGCAAATTCTCATCAATAATCTCTCGAGCATTCTGATCAAATTTATACGTGCAGAGGAGAGAAGTATGTTGCATTTCCTGATGCTCTTCATTACTTATTCCATGTGAATGATAACGTGGACGAGTACAGTCTTGCCATAAACCGTGCTGCAAATATATCCGTAACGAAAGAAACACATTTGTATTAATGATTAATAAAGAAATAAAAAATGGGGAAAAAAATAAGCGAAGCTAAATAAAGCAATAAAGGCTTTACATGGTGTTGTGCACGGAATTCGCGTATATCAACGACTTGCCATGAAGGCGAAAGAACGGCAATGATGGAAGTACCCAAAGCAATAAGAAGTAGAATTAAAGAGCCAATCAGTACTGCCTTCTGTGCCCGATGTCCAGCATTACCCATATTTCTAAAATCGAAGAGATATACAAACGTTGCGCAAGATAGGTATCGACAATGCAATAGAACTTAATTTAAGTGAAATAGCTTATTGACGAAAAATATTAGCCAATATGAGAAAACTCAGAAGAGTCTTCAGCGAATACTTTTTCTTTCAAACTAAATTTGACTTGACCTAATAATAGTTTCCTTGATGAAGCAAATAATGAACCAGATTCTACACGGTGAGAATGAAATATGACTTCCATCAAATGGTACTGACTAAAACGATATCACTTACCTCCAAACAAATATGCCACTTGAAGAAAAAACTGAACTCGGCTTAATATTCCTTTAAAGGCTCGTTCTTGGTCAATTACAGACTGTAATTTGGGGCTGAATATTATAACATTTTTCTAACGTTTAATGAAACTATTTCATAGCCTGAAATCAACATAAATTTATTTAAATTATACAGCTTTTTTTCTTAGACAATTTCCTAACTATGATAATTATACGATAGCAAAGATTATTAATATCATTTTCTTTTTGGAGCATAAGCAAATCATTTATAAAAAAATGATTAAACGACAAATTTCTCAATGAAAATTATTTATTAGCTTATTTAAAAATTAAATATTGATGTAATAATTGAATTTTCATGCAAATTCTAGCAGAATATGAATGCAAGGATTGATTGTTGACTGGAGTTCCATGAGATGGGTGTTATTATCGTCAAGGACCACAAACAGGTTGCACATACATGCAAACGAATATATGACAGGCAGACATACATACATACATACACAGACACACACACACACATACACACCTTAGACGTTAGTTTGTTTCATAGAGAATTTCATTGCTAAAGTATGTATGAACAAAGCTCACAATCGACATTTCCATGAAAAGACAGACGGAAGAAGAAATGGACGAACAATAGTCTGAAAGGCGCGGATAAACATTATGGATGACTCAGCCATTCAAATAGCCGCGTGAACAAATGAATTACACACTGTTAACTGCATTTGAAAGTGGAAACGCGCAAATACATTCTTCAAAATTTACAAGCCATATGATGAAATGATGGAAAATGTTAAATTTAAGTTAATCCTTGTAAATGAATATAAAAATTTTACCATATTACTGCATGGAAGATGAGCAGAACCATAATTGAACATTTCTAATTTCACTTAATTTACAGCTACAAATTTTTTATTACTAATAGTAATTTGCATGTAGCAATTAGCATTAACAATACTGTATGAAGGATCAATGAAATATATTTTTAGATAAGTAAGAAGTAATGATGTCATTGGTTTGGTAGGTTGTTGAACATTCAGTATGGGATAATTCATCCATTAATGCACTGAAAACAACAACTGTGCTCGAGAAGAACTCTAAAGGTACATCGTTAATTGAATAAATAAATGAGTGTTGAATAATCGAAGCAAATTATTGAAATTGCATTGACAATCTCTCCCTCCCTTCCTTAATCATCTCTCTTCTGAAATTTATAGGCAAATTATAGAGGAATTTTACTGGGAATAACACGGTAGAGTGTAGCTTATAATGACAACAAGGTTGGAATTGATGAAATAATAGCAGACAAGTCGAATAAGTTTTACATATATTTTATGTTCATGTCCTCAAGAATAAAACTCAGCATTTCAAGAGCACGCATAATTTTAATTCGATTTAAAAGTTTTGATTTCTTGAATAATTAAACCGGACAGATTGTAAACGGTATATTACTAATCATCACGCGGAGAATTCTCCAAAAGGCAATGAGGCAGAGAGCTGAGAGAAGTAGGGGGTGTAAGAGATAGCGTGTATACAGATAGATGAAGAGGAAGAGATCAGGAGCGTTCTCTGCTGCTCAAAAGGTCATTCGAGAAAAGTTGCGAACGTCATCGTTCTCCCGTCCATATGTGAATCAATATGGCGCAGACACGGATAGATGGCTGTAGTTTTAGCAACAACGAGAATAGACGTTATGAAAAGAGAGCCATCCATTCATACCCAGTCTTTTACTTACTCTTCTGATCTTCCTGAGAACAATAGAAAGTGTTAACTTATATGGCTAAGGTAGAAGTTAGTATGCTGGTCAGTTAGAATGATAAAGTTTTGAGAGGTCAAGTAATTTGTCATACTCATTTTTAGTACTAATTATTTAAAAGATGTTGGTTGAAATAAGCACCACTGATCGGTTTTATCATTCCATTCAATTGTTTCATGTATTTCGACGAATATTACACGTAATAGGAATAATGTCAACTCAATCAACGGAGCAACGTGTCAGTCGATGGTACTTTGGTGGTACTGCATCTGCTGGTGCGGCAATGTGTACACACCCGCTTGATTTGCTTAAGGTTAGTGAAACATTACGATACTTATGAAAGTTATCATTATCAGCTCATTCATAACATCTTTCAGGTGCATTTGCAAACTCAACAACATGGTAGGGTCGGTATTTTTGAAATGACAATGAAAATTATTCGAAATGATGGCATTCGAGGTCTCTATAATGGTATTTCAGCTTCTCTATTAAGACAGGTAAAATATAAAACATCTTTTATTTGTATTAAAAGAGTTGGCTTCTTGCGTTGATGTTTTTGCATGAATATTAGATGATCATGTAATGTTATATAGAAAATGTCACCAGTTGTCATCATAGTTATGTAATTTCCAATAATTTGTATGGAAAATGGATAATGACCAAGGATTTTCCAGAGATTATTTAAAAGTAGTTTCGTTAGAGATATTATGTGTTTTAATAATCTTATCTTTGTGATAAAGTTGAGATGCTTCAATAGCAAGATGAATGTTCTGAATAGATTGCTGTCATTTTTCACGCTTTTCAGATGACATATTCTTTGACTCGTTTTGGTATGTATGAGCAGTTGAAGAAGCAATTTCCGGGAGGTCTGTTTCTTTGTTTATTCTTATCGATTTTCGATGCAAGTATTTCTAGTACTAGTTAGAAATAGTTTGTTTAAAGGATAAATTTGAATAAAATTGTTTAGAGCTGATTTTTATGCTGTCACATTTGTGTCGTTGCGAAATGTGAAAGTTATTCTGATGGTGATATGTAAAGATGTGTCAGTGTATTTTGGGATTTCTCCAGAACGGAAACTATAATCTGAATATTCATTAAAATGGTTGAATGATGATGAAATCACGTTGAATGTTTTTAGATATTTATTCCTTAAGTAATGTCGGAAAAAAATTTGTGGGATCCAATAATGTTTTATATGCATGATTCAAACATATCTTAGATTCAACTACCATTCCTTTCTACCAAAAAGCCGCAATGGCGGGAATAAGCGGAGCATGCGGCGGTTTTATTGGTACTCCTGGAGATATGATTAATGTGCGCATGCAAAATGATATGAAGGTGTACATTGTTCTTTTTTTTACATAGATTGGAATGCTATCCAATCTTTCACCTCCAATGCGAATTCTAAATATGTAAAAATTTCCAAACACAGAATTTTTTAAAGAAAAGAGACGGAAAAAAATACAAACAAGCTTTGATTTACTAATGACAAATCCTGATGCATTTCAATAAGCAATTTACTTCATATATGAACTTTTTTCCGCTTAGTTTCACCCCAAATCTGGATAGATTCTTATAAATACTATTTTAATATACATATGATTTTATTCTAAAATGAAACGCAGGAAAACTTAGGTTTTAGTGTTAGGTTGGACATTATGGAGTCTAGTTTAATATTGAGTATAGCATGCTAAAATCGTTTCAGGTTGTAAGATCAAGATATAGCATTAACTGGTTAGTTAGCCAGATATTATTTCAACATCTACTTCTAGTTATCGCCAGCAGAGCGGCGAAATTACAAGCATGCTATTGACGGGTTATTCCGAGTAATGCGTGAGGAAGGTGTCACTAAACTTTTTAATGGGGCTGCAATGGCAACATCTAGAGCTGTTTTCATGACCATTGGTCAGTTGTCGTTCTATGATCAAATCAAACAAATCGCTCTTGCATCGGGTTACTTCAAGGACACTCCAACAACTCACTTCGGGTCTTCATTCGCTGCGGTACATACTATTTTCTATTTTGAGTCACGTATAATCTTTTTCTTCCTTCATGCGCAGTTTTTTTTTGTAAAAAAAGGCAATGTTTAAGGCATCGATTGCGACAGTTTTAACTCAGCCACTGGATGTTATGAAGACCCGTATGATGAATGCAAAGCCGGGCCAGTTCAATGTAAATTTTTACTATTTAATGCTTAGGCTTACATCGCCAATCCTAACCGATTGTGTATGGAGTGGGTGAAGAGGTCTGATATGTTTTACATGTTGTGCATGGTTTAGACCAGTAATTTCGAAGTTCTGTCGAGTTTTAATTATTATTTTTAATATTGTTTTAATAGTTTGACGGCTCCTCTTCTGAAAAGTTAAATTGAAGATTGAGCGATGAATTTTTGCAGAGTATCTTGTCCTGCTTCTTATATACTGCGAAACTTGGACCAATTGGCTTCTTCAAGGTGAACAATTTTTTTTTGAGTAGTATTAATTCAACGTCTTATTTCATACTTAGGTGTTGAAATTTGTAAAGATTGGATAACTCAATACGAGATTATGTTACAGGGCTTTATACCAGCATGGGTTCGATTAGCGCCACAAACAATCCTTACCTTCATTTTCTTGGAACAACTTCGTTTGAATTTTGGCTATTTTCGAACTTCTCCCACGAAACAGTGACTGGAAATGCGAAAAATTTTACGAGTTCTGGTTTTATTGGTATTTCTACTTTTAATTTCAAAAAGGAACTGTAGAAACTTTAAATGGTGCTCTCGGATTCTACGATTGTTTGCATTTTTGTGTCTATTTAATCCAATTCACTTTTTCTGTTTCTCCCGCTAAGTATTTCATTTTCGCTAACTATAATGACTATGATACGCGATGTATTCCCGCGTAGTCTAGTTATATTATTGAGCCTTAAACAAGGGTTGTGAGGAACATATGATCTTCAGTACAGCGGGATAATACAGTCATAGGCATCGAATTGCTGTAAATTATGATGCAAATTAACTCATTTCTGTGTAGCGCAGTCTTTTACTTATCATCATAATAAAACGAAGATAATTAGAGAAAAGCAAAGGAAATACGATCTCATAACATGTACATACCACTGTACAAAAATCAACAGAAGTATATGACAAAGAGGTAACAAGAATAGAATAATCCTGTGAATGTGCAGATACATCACAAGAAAGAAAAACCCCTAGCCTAGAAATAAGCAAATTTTGGAAAACTGTTGAGACACATCCGTGAAATAAAAATAGTATAAACAGATGAAAATGAATGAACAGTCTGGGAAGTTGAATTGTTGCAAAAACATAATGAGCACTCTCGGTATATGAAAAATCCCAGACGCTTGTGATAACTTCTGGAAAATCGCACAAAATCAATCATTAGCTATTAGTATATGCAAAATCTATATTTCGTTCATCATAAAAATGTCAATCCAGCAATCAGAGACGTTTATGATGATTTAATCATATTTCTCTTTCGGCGTAAAATGAAATTTTGCTGAACTAAATTTCTTATTTCCCTGAGCGTTTTTTATATCAACGATGTAATATTCATCAAAACACGGCAGAAGGATTATAAATTTGAAATTACAATTGAACTATGATAATACGTTTGAAAAATGAAAATTTACTTATCCTACCAATGCAGTGAATTAGTATGTTTTCCAAGACAGATTTTTTTACAATTCTCGAGGATATATTCCATTCAAAAAAATTTATTTTGATCACTTTGAAGAGTTTTTTCTCCTTTCTCTCTTTTGATATTTAAATTCTTTGCTTTCCAAATAAACTTTTGAAAAAGTGAAAAAACTAAGCCATACCTTTCATGGAATGCAAAAGCTACAAAGGTATGACATTACAACAATAGCACACCATTTAAATATATCGCATCGAGAACTGGTCACGACTAAATTCACCAGATGAAGCAATTGATGATGCATAATCAGACGAACCTGCGGTGCCACCAGCGGCCCGTATCTCGGCAACTGATGGAGCTGTTGGTGTTGCTGCGGTAATTGTTGAATTGCGACGTTCTGGAGGTGGGGGAGGTTTACAGCTACCTAAAATTCTCGTACCTATTCAGATAATAAAATCGAAAATGAGAATATATATATATATATATATATACTCAGATTTTATTGCAAACTGCAAAAATTACCCGAACGAATGCGAATCGTTTGCTGTGTCACAGAAACAGGCGCTGCGTTACAATAGGAATCAAGTTCCGAGCCAAGTTTGTCGATCTGCTCAATAGTTTCAGCAATCAGTGAGGCATTCGCTTTTGCTTTATCATTTACTGGAAAAGCGAAAGAAACATTATCAGCACACAACCATGATATAAACCATTATTTAATAAAGAGAGGAATCTTATTAGTAATAAGATTCTTTCCATTATTTAAATGATGGTCATATTATGTTCGTCCACGTTTTCATACATTTTATCTTGAAATGGAAATATTTTGAATTCATGATTACAACGGCCTTCACAAAACAAATTTCACTAACACACTGAAATCCGTAAGACAAAAATAACTTGATAAATTTTAAATTTTGCAAATCAATAGCAGCAATATTCATGATTTTAAGAATTGTTTTTTTTACATAAATTTCCAATAAAAGAGAAGTAAAAATTAACCATCATCTCCTGTACAAGAGCCGTTACTCATATATCCATTACGAGTTATAGTAGATGTCTCATTTGGATGTCCTACATCTTCATATGCAAAACTTAATGGCCTTGCTGGTCGCTTCAAAACTGATTCTTCTGATACATCAGCTGATGAAGATGACAGAAGAGTTCCTTTATGATGAGGGGTCTGAAAAAAGCTATCAAACCATCAAAATTAGATTTGTCTATTTTAATGATAAAAATAGACATAAAAAATAATCGCAAAGAATAAAAAAAACTGAAAAGCAGCTGTATTTATTTGATTTTAGTGCTAATCTGTCCAACCGTATTTTGATATAACTTATACTAATAGCTCCAATAATCCTGCAACCAAGTATGGATTCTTTAAAAACGAAAATGTACAGAAATAATCACATGTGATTAAAAGAATTTATATTACCTTATCAACTCCAACAGATGATCCATGAAAATCTGGAACAGCAGAAATAGTGGAATTGGAGGAAGAAATTATTCTTTTTGGTAAAGGAGGTTTTTCCAGTACAAATTCTAATGGTTGTGATGCAGATGGAGGCGCATAGGTTCGAGAATTAAGTAAAGTACGTCGTGGCTGTTCTACTACCGATATTGTATGGGCCCGTATTGATGATGAACTTGCATTGGATGCAAAACCTGAAATTAAAAGAAAAAGTATATGGAATTTGCTTCTGAAAAGATAATTCACTTTAGGACATTTTGTATAAATTCCTAAAATTTACGAAATTTCAAACCATACAGTAGAGATTTCTCTCTAAGTATTTAAAAAAATTAAAGTGATTCGCAGCAATAATTTCATTAGTAATATATATTCGTTATATGTTACTATGTTCACTGTATGTTCCCAGAGTAACATATATTCGCATTTTTAGATATAAATTATAAAGAATCTGGCATCATTCTTTGAAATCATAAAATAAGAAACGGTGAGCAAATCAAATAGACTGATTAGCAACAATACAATTAATGCTTTTCAATTTGAGATCTAAAAAACCTTACCAACCACAGCAGTTGGCCATGTGCATGTGCTGGGAGTTGGCGATGGCGCTCTAATTGAGATGTCATCGTCATTATAGATGCAAAAGGATCGACTAGCATTATTGGACAAACAGCTACGCCACGAATTATCTGATCCTTGATGTATATCATTTAAAATAGTGTCAATGATTGTTGTGGACTTGCCAGACCGAACCGTAACATGCAAATGATCTGTTACTTGACGAAGATGACCGCTTTCGTCTAAAAGACCCAACTCAGTATTCTGAAATTAAAAAAAATCAGAATTGAGAGACAGTCTCACCTAAACATTTTATTAATACAAAAAAGCTCCCCAGTGTTTAGGAAGAAATTATGCAGAAAATTTAAAAAAAAAAAAGAATGATTTAGTTTAAAATGTCCAACTTGTTGTAAGCGCTGTAAGCATAATGACATTTCAAATAAAGGCGAACATTTGAAAGCATATCACCTTCATAAAAAAATAGTGGGACATGAAATAAACTTTAAAAAGCTGATGAGATCAATTAACTCATTTCAATAATATGGAAAGACTGGGTAAAAAACATAATTTGAATGATAAAGAGATGAGATCAAAGATGATTTGGTAAAGTACTTACAAGAACAGGAAGTAAAGCTGAGACAAAAAATGACATTTGATTTCGCTGTTCGGTCAGCAAGGCTTGAGAGATACGACGCTGCTCATTCACAGCACTTAAATCTATGCCACCTTTACGTGAACGAATCTGTAATGAAAGCAAAATATATATTATTCATTTCCAAAAAAAGATATGCATAGTAACAATCAGATGATTTTTGCACAGCAACTTAAAGAACATCAACACTGAAGAACATATCTCCTAAATCAACTGTTTTTTAAAGACGACAGAACTATTGGTTTACTTTGAAGAAAACAAATTATAGCGTGGCCCAAAATGAAACCTAGCAAAAGTTATCACAGCTATAAATATTCGTATCCTTTACTGTGTCAGTCAATTCGTTGACAAGACAGATGATGACTATATTTGCAGCACATTTCGTCTCTCCTTTCAAAAAACCCAAATTTATATTCTCTTGTTGAAAAAATACAACGGAAATTCTAGCATCTTTGGAGACATCAGTTTCGAGATTCGGACTGAATAAAAAAACAGAAATTGAATCAGTCCTATTCGTTAATCAGCCAGAATAATGCAGACGAATTAACTTTGAACAATTTAATCCGAAATTCCTAAGACAATTTGAAATCGGACCCCGTTGTTCTATTAAAATAAATATGAATTAACGGCTAATACAAGACATGATATCTACAATATACCTTACAACTCACCTTTCGACAAAATTTGTTCGCATGTCGATCCATTTCCATGGTTCGTTGTTTCCAATGCGTACCCTTGTTCTGCAAGGTCGTGGCCAATTCATCGGTTAGCGAGTCTACAAAAGCACGTAGGCGATTTTCGATGGATCGCTGTCGCATGCAAACACGTGTGAGACATGCACCAATATCTCGAGTGGCACCTAAAAACATTCCTCCAATTTCTTTGAATTTGATCGCCCAGTCTTCACTACTCAAATCATTAAGTTTGTATTGCATAAGTCATTCAATGCAGAACATTGAAATAATTATTCTAGACTAAATGGAAATTTGCAGAAACATAAGGCAAATATTTTCAAAAGAAATGTTCAAAAATAAAAATAAATAAGCAAAATGTATTATTATTATCACCAATGAATAAGTTTATATTATAGGATGATGGAAAAAATATAAAATAAACGATAAGGGAAAATAAATGGATTGCAAAACTACAGTGGTAAAAAATTAATGGTTTAGTTGAATACCTAAGTTATGGAGAATACCAGAAATCGATTACACTGGAAGGCTTACATATGAAAAATAATTTAATTTGCAGATAAATCAATAGCTCAGTTTATCTAATCTCCAAGAAATTGGTTTGATAACCAGAACTTTTTTCTTTAATTACTTAGAAACACGCAATAAACTATTTTCCAAACGTCTCTTCTTTCCCGAGGAATTCATTTCCGCGACTGAAGTTTCAAATCAGTATAAGTATTTTCAGCAAAATAGTGCATTAGTTTCGGTCTTAAATACGGTACTAATTTGAGTTACCGAAATCATAGAATACAGTACCAGTTTGCGTTCATTTGTAACTATAAAGGATACAATCTAAGAGTTGCATGAAAGTAAAAATAATTAAAAGTACCTTTTAAATTATTGGCAATATCACCAACAGTTTGTATAGCATCAATGAAAGCATTCATACAAACCAACGTCGATTTCATTTGTGACGCAAGTTTGAGGGCTTTTTGAGCGACATTTTCCCACGCTGGATATGTCAACTAAAAAAAGTATTGAACGAATGACCGAAACATCATTGGAAATTCAATATTTGATTAGAAAGAAACGTGGATTTAATGAGATAATACTTTAATATAGATAGTGCGCATTCTTACTGTTATAAATTTTCATTCTGATCCTAATTATGCAACATATTAACTTATCCTCATTCTTCATATTTAGAAGATAAATTTATATATCTATTTCTCGTCCTAATGAAAACTGAAAATAAAAATTTGTTGAAAATATTGAAAGATACCTTCATGTCATGTACAACACTTTGATACATGGAAACTAATGCATTGAATTCGGCATCACAATCCATCTTGCGTGCTCTTTATTGCCGTTAATTTATTTAGCTCTGGAACGGCTGATGACCCGAAATTGAAGGAAGAAACAGAAATCTGCGAAAGTGAGCGGCAAAATATGGAAGATTAGAAGATTCGATAAGAAACTTTACGACAACAGTAACTTTTAAAACGAACTATACAATATATGCATATCTTCCCGTCCTCATCGATGGCACCTGGAATGAAAGCTAACAATAATTTAGCATCACATTAAAAATTCATTAAATCAATTTTAGCGGCAATTCAATTTTAAATTAATTTTAGCGGCAATCCGTTAAATCGATTTTAGGGGTAATTCATTAAATCAAATTTTTGGAAAAAAACATGACATTATACAAATGTAATAAACATAACACAACATCAAACAAATCATAAAAAGTTAAAGTAATGGTTGGCAGTCTCAATGAGTGGGACGTAATGCCGGTGGAATATGATGATGAAAGCAGGCTATCAGTGGCTGTATTTATGGACTGTGGCTAGTCCACCTTTATAAAGTGACAGTGGAATTAAAGTCAACTCCCTAATTTGTATTTCATTTATTAAATACCTATTAAACAGTAAATTCCGAGGACAATACTCATCCATTGATAAATTTAGCAATTTTTTTGTTCAAACTAGAAATTAATGAAAACTCGGCGTAATCTTGAAGAATTCCTGAAAGTTCGGAAAGTTTGAAACATTTCCCGAGGAATTACATATTGTTACTTTTATTTCAAAATGGACGGAATAAAGATTGAAATTGGCGGAATGAAATGTGAGGATTTCTGTCACAAGAGGAAATCTTTTTGAACGGCGATGAAAAAGAGGAATGGAAAAATGACAGGGAGAGGGAAAGGGAAGGAGAGAGAGGGAGAGGGAGAGAGAGCGAGAAAGAGAGGGAGGGAAGGAGAGTAAGAGGAAGAAAGAGGGAGAGAGATAGAGAGGGAAAGGGAGAGAGAGGGAGAGGGAGGAAAAGAGAGGGAAGGGGAGGAAGAGAGAGGGAGAGAGGGAGAGAGGGGGAGAGAGGGGGAGAGAGGAAGGGAGAGATGTATATCCTAATTTCTCTTTTCCTCTTTTCTCTTCACTAATTTTTTTCTTCAACTCATTTACAGCATTGATTTTGTAACACTTCCTTCCGGTATGTATTAAGAGTATCAAATAGCATTTCTGCTCCTTTTAATATATTATCGAAATTTGATCTTCAAATTCGAGTCGAAAAATTTCAAATTTTTATAAAAAAACTAACATATAAGATAAGGTATAAATTAGCTTTATTGATTATCAGCAGGAAATGAACTGAACCGCTTTCAAAATAGATTCAAATTTTCTCAGTAATAACAATGCTATGCCTCTAATGAATTAGGCTATTTTCTTGTAAATCTTTAAATCGATCCCAAACTGCTGACCTGCTGACTTATACCATTGCATACAAGACATAAACTACCAAAATCGAAGTGTGGGTCAACCATACATACATATAAGTTTGCGTGCTTATGTGTATGTTTGTCTGTGTCTATGTTGTACAGATCTGTGAAGGGATGAAGAGATGCATGGAAGTAAATTTCCCTGCAACCAAACAAGTTTTTTAAATAGAAGGCGCAATTCTACATTTTCTCAAAGAGCTGATAATAAATTACACTTCTAAATTACGGCAAAGTGTTCATTCTTTGATTGGTGCGCCTGCGTGAAATAATTGTTGGGAAGGACAGTTTAGAGGGTCAAACATCGGTCAATGTATGCATTCCGAGAAATCTCGACCCCAAATCACTCATCATCCTGTGCGGCATACAACTAAAACATATCTCATATGAATGCATGCATTTTTCTCCATCTCCCGCAGGCGCGTATAACTATCTAATCTGAGAAATCTCGGGATAATAACACAGTGAACCGTTTGCAGAGAAATAAAACGGTCAATTATTTATTTATGTGGTGATGCCAATTATGAAATTATAATCTCTGCGAAATCTAACGCAAAAAATTCCATTAAGTTAAATGATCTGAATCAATTACGGCAACGATAATGATTACAGAGGGGAAGGTGTATAAGTTACCACCATGACTAGCAATTTCCAGAAGTCCTAAGCAAAACTTCTCTCCGTAAATTAAAAAAAGAGAAATCGCAATTAATTATTTGTAAAATTCTAAAAATATGTATAGGGTAAAGGTCGATAGAGTTGAACGGTGGGGAAACAAAAATGTGTGTTATGTTATGTTAATGTGAGAAACAACATATAAGTGTTAACACTTTTAAATTCAAAATTTATTGTCATTGTCAAATTTCATTGAAGCTGTTGGTGAAAGTGCAAAAAACAATCGAATAAACGAATATTAGCATATCGATAGAACAACTGATAAGAAAAAGTGCTTAAATTATAGAATCGGTCGAGTCTGGAATTAATCCCGAATATCTACCGCGGTATATTATACGGGAATATTATTTAAATATATCGTTACACAATGAGTTATAGTTGCAATTTTGAAAGCAACACATAATGGCACTTTGATAAATTTCACATTTCACAGAGAAAACGGTCACTTGGAGAAGTGGCGGGGGGAAGGGCGGGAAGTGTTATGCACGGCCGGGATCGGAGGGCAGCGGGGAGGGGAGGCATAATCATGAAAAAAGAGGTCAAAATTTAGAGGAAAAACAGCAGCAACAGCAACAAGAGCAGATGAAGCGAGCCAAGGAGAAAGGAAGGAAAGAAGACGGAAGCCAATGGCCTCGCTTCCACCCTCTCCGCAAGCCCTGATTGATACCCGTGGTGCATGCCAACGTGAAAGCACTCTCAACCGAGCGGTCTGTCTGCACGCACACACACACACATTGTTAAAGAGAGCTTAAAAGCATATTGAATGGTTTGCACAGGCAGGCTTTCATCATCCCTGCAGGAAATGCACATATAATGAGGAAGGCAATGTCCTCTGCCCCTTTCTCCAGTCGTTTTGGTCAAGAATCTGTCCGGATCGATGATGACATTAATAGAAGGACTGAATTGATGATATATCACCCATTTCGATCTGATCCGATTCCATCCGATCCGATGCCTCCTACCTTTGATCATTTATCAAATGAGCGCCGTTCTTTTGATCATATTTCACTGTGTGTCACCAACAGAGGGTCATATATGTCACAACAGGATCGCAGATATTCCTATGACTAGAACTAATCGAATAGGATAATGTATTATGCTAGTGACATCTTGCATACATAATTAACAATTGCGCTTCACAGTAAAAAGTTAATGGTAGTAATTACCAAAATGATATGCAGAATCGATCACTGAACCAAAAGGAAGAATCAAAATCAAAATAAAAAAAAATTATCGAACAAATAAAACAATAAACGGAGATGAAGAAAGTTGAAGTTGCTGCTTCCTTCCACTTCTTAGCCTCGTTGAAAACGCCAATGGCTATCAGTTCCATTGTTTACAACTTTTCTGTTTCATAAAGCATCGCAGCACATTCACCCCTCGTAATCAATTCATTCGATTCCTATCACTGCCACCTTTATCTTTCCAATCATTCAAATTTTTAGCTTTCCTCCTCAACACTTCCTTTTCATAAATGTGGCACAATGGTAAAGTATGATAACGATAAATCAATCGAGTGTTTGAATAATCTCTCATTATACTATTATCATTTTGCTTATAATCTGTTTTGATAGCATAGGATGAGAAAGAATTGACTGAGCCAAATCTCTTCTCGCATTGTTTCGCTTTACAGTTTTATCTTTTAAATACTAAATTTTTTTTTCTATCAGTTTACATCATTACTTTTTCAAATTCTGATAATCACATTACAAATTTACTTCAACTTATGCAGATATGCATGAAAAGTTAATAATGTAAAGAGCAAAGATGGGGACAGAGGTGAGTTTATGGTTAAAACTTCATCGTCCTTTCTGTCAAACTTGACTTAGCTAATACCGTAAGCCACGGTATTGAGTTATTCTTTTATTGCAAGCTTACAAGAAGGAAAAAAAGTTTCGTTTATTTCAGATTCATAACATAGCAAACATCTTAATTGTGAATGACATATAAATGAACCAACACTTCGCAATATTGCCGTTCAATTTTTCGGACATTTGAGCCGTATTCCATTTAGCTTGAACGATGAGATATTGAAATAGTAAAGTCTGAAGGCTAACAATCGACTTTCTAATGTATCATTTTTATCATAAAACTTAATTAGTGCTACCAAAGAAAATAATAATTAAAAATTCATCAAGCCAAAGCTCATAATCTCAGTGCTTCGATCTTTTCTGCAACACAGAAATCATTTTATTATCACAGTCATCATTGCTATCGTTACCTCATTATCACCAATCTCTCATGATGACAGTTCTGTTAAATTCTGTTGAAGTTATCTGAATTGTGTTTCAATTATCATTATGTATAACTATCATTACCTATAACATATTTATTTATTATCAATTATCGCTGATGATAATTGTCATGATATATGGTTTTATCTACCATTTTTCATAACAATTATCATCAATAATAGGTGTAAAAGATTCAAAGTCTCAAAGATGGTATTATTGATTTTCAAGCAATTTCAACGATACAAAATCTTTCGTGATGAAGAATTCTGTTGAAATGTCTGAAAGGGAATGAAATGAAGGTATAATTGCGTTTCATTTGTCAATCAATCAATGACACCATTAAGGGATGAATGAGATGAAACGAAGAGCGAGGCGGAATAGTCGATGAAGGAAGGCCTTTATATTTGTCATTTTGAGAATACTTGCAACTTTCAAGTTTTAAATAGAATTGTATAGCATCTTAAAAGAAAATGGAAATTGACATTTGTAAATTTATTATGTAATTC